>OZ020484.1:44629186-44676387 GCA_963971405.1 Psococerastis gibbosa
TTACTGTGAAGGCACAGTGGGGTCCAATTACCGCGATTGGAAAAAAATACAACATTCACCCTGACCAGTATCTCCTTGCTGTATCCAAAAATTGGGACTCTGCATTGACGGTTTTCTCACTTGTTGCAGCTATGCCTTGGTTCGGAATGGACATTGGCGGGACACTGGCAAAGCTCGTCTATTTCGAACCCAAAGACATCACACCAGATGAACTGGACAAGGAAGTGGAGTCGCTCAAAAACATTCGGCGGTACCTGACCAAAAACTCGGCGTATGGCAAAACTGGTAGGCATTTTTAATCTATCTTCATTGGCCGGTATAGACACGAAAATAAAGCTCAATATGTTGATATTAATCCTACTATTGACCCTTGCTTTCGTATAGAAGAAAACGTGGCAGCAGAACGCCGCCCATCAGCGTCCAATGGTTAAAACTCAAAATCATGAAAGGTTTTTATTTGCAGAACCATGGGAACCTTTTCACAGAATATAATTTGCATATTATTGGACTTTGTCGGTTTGCAAATAAACGTTTATTTATTTACATATTTTATTTATTTAGAAGCAGTCTAAATTTCCATAATGATCGCCAATCTTCGCTAGAAGAGGCCTCTACTCATGAAACAAAGTAGAAGTATTATTAATATATATTGCTTCTGTTCCTCCAGGCCATCGAGACACACATCTACAAATGGACAATGTGCGGATCAGAGGTCGGCGCGGGACGCTGCACTTCATCCGTTTCCCCACCTCCGAAATGACCAACTTCCTCGCCCTCGCCAAGTCGAAAGGGATGGCCAACCTTGTTACTACGGTCAGCGCGACTGGCGGGGGTGCGTACAAGTTCGAGGAGGCGTTCCGAAAGGTGAGCAACCCTATACAGTATGTGATTGGTTTAGTTTAAATGCATTAAACGTAATAATAAGAACAGAAATGACGACAGACAGCATAGCCAATAATGCCCGAGAACGACAATGCTGTGGTGGGGCCACGTTGAAAGAAGGCAGCTAAATGACTTAATAAAGCTAGTAAAACAGATTGATCCTGAGGGAAGAAGACAGTAGAAGTGAAAATCTGTCAAGACCTTAGAATTGTTGGAGCAACTGTTGCCGAAGCACAAAACAGCAAGGAATGAAAAAGAACCTGTCGTATAGCAGCTCCCACCTAGGGACAAAAGCGAGGAAAAAGAAAGAAGAAAACGTAATACATTATTAAATACGTTTATTTATTGTAAGGCCCCATTTTATTTCTCCAAAGCATAACATAATGCCAATGGCAACCAGAATAGTAACAGAAGTCAAGATAAGAACCTTCCTGGTGACGACTGCTCAAACTAATTGAGGAGGCTGTTTACAAATATGGCCAACTCCAAGTTTTAGAATTTTTCAGGAGAGCGGATTTTCTGTTGAAAATTGCATTAAGTTTATAGCTAACCCCAGACTTCTCAGCGCTTCTGTGCGCAATCTGGCTGCTTTTGTCACTTTATTTTACAACGTGCAGGTGGACATTAAAATTTTCTGCAAGGTCGGATCAAAACCCAATTTTGTTTGTTTGTAACTAAGCTCCTCAATTATTCAAATTAATTCACGCCGGAAATCTAATCTTTACCTGGGATTAAAAATGTAAACAAGATAATTACTGTATGTACCCAATATACTTGTAGATAGGTATTAAGATTATATTGCTGTATTATTTGGTATATATCAGACCGGCATTAAATTAACTTTGGTTGAAGAGGTAACCACCTCGTTATAACCGAAGGGACGTAGATCGCGGGTTCAAATTCCACCAAGTTTTTTTTTATATCCTCTAACTTCGTTTATAGATAGGTATTGTGCATTGCCTTCACCGGTGTCTGTTAGGGGAATGTATCTGACCACAACATCCCAAGGAAAGAAGAAGTCATGAGATAGAAAATATCCTCTTCCTGTCCTCAGGCCATGACCCTCATTGTGTTTTCGTGCCATGACTTTTTCAACTTGATTTTCATTTCCTCCGTGCTCTTAATATAAGCTAACAGACCCTGTTTATCTTATGCTGCAAACGTCCAGGGAAGGTGGATTTAATGAATTTTCTTTTTTATTGTTTCAGGAGGTGAACATGGAACTGGCCAAGTTTGACGAATTGGATTCATTGATCAGAGGAATTTTATATATAGAGCAGACAAATCCACATGAGTGCTACTACTGGGCCCATCCGACCATTCCTGAACGCTGCGAAAAAACTAAATTTGATTTTAGCCAACCTTACCCTTTCCTGGTGAGTAATTATTATTTTTAGCTTGAGTAACATGTGATAAAATGGTCGAAGTATGACACTTGGTCGACCTGGACCAATGGCCTTCATCCTAAGATGGCCAGAGAGCATCCCAGCTCTTATTCTGACTAACGTTACAGTTGTGGTACTTTCCTAGGCCTCTGCTGTCTTCTTATGCAACACTTGAGAAGACGCCATTAAAGTTTCTTTAACCGCCAGTTTTGTTGACAGCTTGTTAACGTTGGCTCGGGTGTTAGTATGCTAGCCGTGTACAGGCCTGATGACTACAAGCGTGTGTCGGGTGGTACCTTCCTGGGCCTCTGCTGTCTTCTTATGCAACACTTGAGAAGACGCCATTAAAGTTTCTTTAACCGCCAGTTTTGTTGACAGCTTGTTAACGTTGGCTCGGGTGTTAGTATGCTAGCCGTGTACAGGCCTGATGACTACAAGCGTGTGTCGGGTGGTACCTTCCTGGGCCTCTGCTGTCTTCTTATGCAACACTTGAGAAGACGCCATTAAAGTTTCTTTAACCGCAAGTTTTGTTGACAGCTTGTTAACGTTGGCTCGGGTGTGAGTATGCTAGCCGTGTACGGGCCTGATGACTACAAGCGTGTGTCCGGCACCAGTCTTGGTGGTGGTACCTTCCTGGGCCTCTGCTGTCTTCTTACCGGCTGTAATACCTTCGAAGAAGCCATCGAACTGGCGAGTCTGGGTGACAATACGAGGGTTGACAAATTGGTCAAAGACATTTATGGCGGGGACTATGCGAGGTTTGGTCTGCCCGGGGACCTTGTTGCAAGTAGGTGAGTACCATGTAGAAGCTCAACTACGACATTGTGTCAAAGTCGTATCCTGATATTTCTGGAGGAAAACTTTTTTGTTCTGGCCATTACTGGGGAACACTTTTAGACAGTAATCGGAGTAGCCCTAAAACTGAGCCCGAATGTCCTCGTTTCTCCTCCGGTCTTTTAGTTTGTAACCAAGACAATAACGCAACAATTGCATCTCAGCCACATGCAGCAGCTGCTCTTCCTTCGTCCACTCCGCTCCGTAGGTCATATGGTTAAGTTAATTAGTTTTACAAAAAAATCCCAGACCGCCCTTTATCATTTTTTGTCTTTTGTTTTCATTTTGTTTCCGTTACTCGTGAACGATTTACCTTCAGTCACATTTTAATATTAAAAATCTGTATGAATCATTTTTGTTTAGTTTTGGACAAATGAGTTCGGGTGACAAGAGGGAGGCGATATCCAAAGAGGACCTGGCGCGGGCGACTCTGGTCACCATCACAAACAATATCGGTTCAATTGCCAGGATGTGCGCAGTCAACGAACACCTAGAAAGGGTGAGTTTTCCTTGCTGGGCTGTTGACTTCATGCGTTACATAAGGTATATCCATCTTGATAGTTTGGTTCAGGGCGGAAAAATAGAAATGGTTCAATTTTCATGAAAAATAACATTTCTGAGGAACCTTACTATCATTGCTTTCTAACTTCATCAGGTATATTCTAGACTTCTAGGTGCTTAATAGAATAGCAACACCGAATAAGTTACTTTCCCAAGCAAGGTTATGGTTTTGTATAGTATGAATATATATATGTATTAAAATATTGAAAATCCATTTAAACACAATAATTGTTAGGTCACACAAGAAGACCTATGACAATTTTCCCTAACCTAAAACTAAATAAAAAATACAATTAGACATACAAACTATTAAGCTAAAGTTTCATGTTGTACAATAGATAATCCCAGCCCCAATGTATTGCATGGAATATCATTATTATTGTGTTGTATTTTATTATTGGTCTGCCCATTCTATTATATGAAATTGTCCCATCTATCAATCAAATGCTTTAGGATAGGGAAAAGCTATAAGCTGCCGATATTTGAATGAATGAATATTTATTGGAAAAAAAAACTACAATTAAGAAACACTATTATTTATCCCGGCCCTAAGTTCCTCAAGAGGACTTGTGTTGCCGGGATACAATTAAAATATACAATTACAAACTTAAATTATTCAGTCGTACCTAATGTGTACTTAAAATGTGGAAAGTTTCACTTATAAAACAAAAATACAAAATTGAAAGGTTACTTACAAAAAAGTGCGTTAATTAAAAAGCTAAAACGAAACAAACTTAAAAAGCTAAAACAATATGGCCACCAGGTGTTGATCGGGAAGGTTAGTTACGTGCTCTTTCACTGCTGTCTTAAATAATTTTTCATTGCCTTTTAATAGTTTGATTTCTACTTGCATGGCATTAAACATCTTACATGCAAAATAGTTGGGTGCATGCTGATATATTACTTTTTGTGCCGGCTGAGTGTAAATGTTATTTGCTAGTCGGTGTCTTGTGTTAATGTAATATCGCTGCAATGATGTCTTTATTGCGTGATCAGTTGAAAGGCTATTAGCATGCATAAGCAGCGAGTAAGAATATAACTGTATAAAAGTATAAACTTCAAACTCTTTGTATTTTAATTTGGTAGGATACCGTCTGGGATGGACAAGTACTATTTTAATTATTGAATTCAAAGTGTTTCTCAATTGTTTTAAATATGTAGCAAAGGCACCCCCCCCCCCCAAGCAACAACAGCATAGCTAGCAATAGATTGAACTAAGCCAAAGTACACATTGCGTAGTAAAGATTTGTTTAAAATAGTTCGTAGCTCATGAAATTTGTACATGGTTCTTCTTAATCTAGCCATTGTTAACTGTACGTGACTCCGCCAAAGCATATTCTGGTCAATGATGACACCTAGGTACTTGGTTGAATCAACTGTGTTCAATTTAAAGCAGCTACAATGAGGTTTACAATTAGCACAATTAACATTTATCACAACTGTTATCACAGATTACGTTGCCAAAAGAGCACTGATGTAGAGTTAAAAATTTCTGACTAAGAAGACTAGAATTGCTTATCGTAAAAAATATAATACAGGTTTTACATAAATTGAAAGTTAACTTATTAAAATCAAGCCATTGCTTGATCAAAATTAATGCTTTTTGAGCTTTAAATAACACTTCGCGCCAAGATGTACCATAAAATGAAGCGACAGTATCATCAGCAGAGCAGATAATAGACTCTCCTGATAATGCAGAGCATAACTGATTAGTGTAGATTAAGAAAAGTAAAGGGCCTAGAACAGTTCCTTGAGGAACTCCATTAATAATAAACTTATTATTTCTTTGAATTTCAATTCCATCCTGGTAAATAATTTTACGCGCTGAGTCCTCTGACAAAGATAGGATTTATGTAACTCCAAAGCTAGATTAGATTAGATTAGTAATGGGGCGATGCTGCTACTTGAGCTTGGCTCACTTTGACCTTAAAGATCTATTGTGAATCCCCGTACTTTTAGTCCTGGTCAGTCAGCAGGTCCCGTAAAAACCTGCACAACTGCCCAGGGGCCAACTGGCAAGCCTCCCTTGGTGATAGAAACCAAGAGGACGTTGCTAGCAGCCGTCTGTTCTTTACTGCCGGACACGAGCAGATGATATGCTCAGCAGTCTCAGCCTTTTCTTTGCAGAATCGGCAGGTGTCATTCAAGACTTTACCCATGTTCTTTAAATGGTAGTTCACGTGGCAGTGTCCTGTGAGTGCACCTGTAAGTACCTTAAGTTCAGGCTTGCTGAGGTTCAGTGCTTTGGCGGTATAGCTCTTAGAGTGAGTGAGGAATATTTTGGATTGTCTGTGGCCTGTGACAGACTTCCAGTATGCTTCCTTTCTCTTTTCTTCCCATAGGCCAATCTCTAGGGTTTGGCGGTTTCTCGGGAAGGCGCAGAAGGGTTCAGGCCCAATGAAGGGTAGCGCGCTCCCTTCTCTCGCCAAGGCGTCGGCATTTTCATTGCCTTCGATCCCGGCGTGTCCTGGAACCCACATGAGGGTGACTTTATTCGTCACTCCCAATGCGTTGAGTGCAAGCATACATTCCCACACCTGCTTGGACTCGTAGCTACTCGAGTCCAGCGCAAGTAGGGAAGCCATGCTGTCGGAGATAATGAATATCTTGCTGTGGCGGTAAGCACGTTTAATGCAGTGCGCCGCACATGCGCGTATGGCATGTATTTCGGCTTGGAAGACTCCAAAGCTAACCCCCGAATACCTGCTTTTTTAAGCTTCTCTAAAAGTTTAAAATTCACTACTGTATCAAACGCCGTTTTCATATCAATAACAATGGATAGTTTATATTTGGAATTATTTAGATACAATACAATACAATATATATTTCCTTTAAATTATACAATACATGTAAAGTATAAGATAAAATCGTCAGATTGTCGTACACTTGACTACATAATTTAATAATAGCATGCTGTGTGCTCATTTTTTGTCTGAACCCAAATTATTATCTCAGAACTGTGTAATACGAACCTTAAGACATTTTTCAATGATTTTTGATTTTATTCATGGGGCAATTATTTACCATGGAACTATTACAGTATCTATGCTAATTTCGATAAATAGAAAAGCATAAACGGGTTTACTTGTTCTTTTAATTACTGATGGACGGCCCGGGTCAGAGTACCGAGGGCCGCTGATATTTTTGGTGTGTTCCGGTTAGGTCTGACAGATTTTTAGTATTTTCGGGACGGTTCTCGGTTCGGTCCGACTAAAAATCCGTACCGGGCTCTTTAAACATTATTATATTGTCCCTTTACTAAGCTGTCGCCTTTATTTTCAGATTTTAACGGCATTGTAGATTAAAACCGTGATAAGATTGTAATACAGTAGTTTATTGATACATGCATTGTAATCTTTTCAGGAGAGACTTTATTAAGTCTAACTTCATTTCATAACAATGAAATAAGTATTAGAGGCTTTGCGCGGCATTAAACTTCTCTAATCGCAAAGACAATTGAATAAGAGAGTAGACATCGCGCATACATTTTTTTCTGAAGTCCCTAAGCGAAATATGAGTGACAAGGACCAACGTAAAAGGTATCAATGTAACTGCAAAGGCTTTCACGGCCGGAGTCAAATGAAGAACCAGTAGAATCCGGGCTGATGGGCCGTGGTCGAATTGAAAGTGAACTTCCAAACGTTTCGTCAACATCTGCGGTCGACATCTTCAGTTCTGTTTTGTTCAGCGCCGGATACCTGAGTTTGTTCACCTTTAAGCCTTCTTCCTTTCTGTTGAAATTGTGTTGGTGCTTGTATATTTCAATAGCTTCTCTGTGTAGTCTGGGGAAATATTGAGTAGCCCGTGACAAGACAGTCGCCTGTGTGTAGTGCACCGTGTGTCCAGATTGTGTTGGTGCGTGCTCGGCAATCGCGGACTTCTCCGGTTGTAGACGGCGGCAGCTTCGTTTATGTTCTTCTATCCTCGTATTTATGCTACGGGCTACTCAATATTTCCCCAGACTACACAGAGAAGCTATTGAAATATACAAGCACCAACACAATTCCAACAGAAAGGAAGAAGGCTTAAAGGTGAACAAACTCTGGTATTCGGCGCTGAACAAAACAACAACAAAAAGGATGACGTCAACCAATTGGGAAAAACAAGGTAATGGAAATTCCCCAGAGGAACATGTTGTGTGTTTGAGGCAAATCCTCGCTCCCAACACAACAAGAACAACAACGTCCAGGTATAAAGGTCAGTGTGCAGCCCCCTACCCAGTCACTCGCTATGGAGCCACCGAGGTACAACCTTCGAAGTCTACGCAGCGCCACTGAAGATGTCGACCGCAGATGTTGACGAAACGTTTGGAAGTTCACTTTCAATTCGACCACGGCCCATCAGCTCGTAAAAGGTATCAGCTTCAACAGTATTGCAGCATAGTAAAACGGATACCTGGACCCGTGTGCGAAACTCATTAACTCACTAAGTAATGCACTCTTTTGTTCGAAGGCGGAGGAACTCAATGAAGAGGCAACGACATAAGGTTGCAGAAGGCAACGGGAAACCACTGCATTTCAATTCCCTAGTACAGTCATCATGACCAAGTACATTCGATACTCTAAATATTTGACATCCTTTTGGGGGATACTGAAGTACGGTATCTGCATTGCTACGATTGCCATGATGGTTGCCAATCTTCGATAGAAGCGGCATTCGAAGAAAAAGAAGAAGAAGAATCACAGCTACATGAACTTGCCGATTTTCCTTTATACTATATACTGTATGTTGATTGCAAATTGTAAAAATATTTGTTATGTTTGGTTGCAGGTAGTATTTGTGGGCAATTTCCTAAGGGTGAATCCTATTGCTATGCAGCTTCTTGCCTATGCCATGGACTACTGGTCCAATGCCACTCTCAAAGCTTTGTTCCTTGAGCACGAGGTAAGTTTACTGTAGGTAAGGCACTATATACCCGGGTATTGTCATCCTCCATTTTGTATCCTTTAATTCCTATATGGTAATTATTGTAAGAAAGTAAAAGACTGAAAATAACTAAAACACCGCATAGTATTTTTTTATTAAACACTTCCCTAATGGGTAGAACGTTTTTTTTTTAAATAATAACAAATAAATAACGTTAAATTTCTAAAAATAAATCGGTAAACACCCAATGCTTTGCTTATAGACCAGACTTATAATGGATACAACATGGCGGATGACAATACCTGTCTAATATAGAGCCCTACTGTAGGTTATTTATTTGTGCTAGTTCACTCTATGATGACATAGGCCTAGGGTTTCTACATACGTCAATGGTCAATGAGAAATATGAAATTGACGAAAATTGACGTGGTAGCAGACATTTTTAGTATGTCTTTAATGTCTGCTAAAACGTCAATTTCATATTTCTCATTGACCGTTGAGGTGTTTAGAAACCCCGCCTATAACTGCGGTCAAACTTATTTTGAGATTACCGCACTTCATGTTAAGAACCTTCAACTTCTTTCATTGATGTACTGACTCTCAATAATGCATTTTATTCAGGAACTGAGGATGCTACCCAGCCTACCCTGATATTGATTGACCTCTTAAACAGAAAGGCCGTAGTGCAGTTATCTGAAAATCTTGAAAAATGGCAATTATACACTTTAGCTTCTATACGCTTCACTTGATCTTATCATATCGTAGTTTACTTTATAATGAGCCAATGAGGTCGAAGTAAATTGGCATCAAATACATTTTTTATGTGATAACGATACTCAAATTGACTAATGTCTATCCTAATCGAAAGTAAGGCAAGCACATGAAGTCTTTTTTTTAAGGTGTGGGACACTACTCTCGAGTGTTCGCGCCGGTTGGTGGATGATTTTCTTATTTGGTTTTTGTTGGTAGTTACTGTTTGGAACAGTTAGCCTTTATCTGTCTATAGGGTTATATATGATGGCATAGTGATAGCTTGTTCGTACTTGTACGAGTCTCTACGCGCCATGCGATCGGAAACCTGTCGTAACACAACACAGGTATTACCAACAGAGGCGGCTGAGGAGGTTATTCAGATACATTCATTGAATTGTTTGTATGCGAATAAAAATGTTTTTTCTCAAAAGAACAGAAAAGAACAGACAAGTATTAAATGACTCCAGTCTTAATGAAAATGTTTAATATTGCTGGGACCGGTCTGTCCCCAATTAAGTTTGGTAGGATGTATGGTTTCGGTGAGGACAGTCTGGCTGTTGCGTATGCAAATCATTCGATAATTATATGATTTACTGCTAGAGGCACTCCACACCTGCCGCATATAGGGGGTTGGTCACCAGACATCAAATACCCAAGGGTAAGGCGGGTGTGCCCTGTGCGCAGCTTTTAAGAGCAGTCTCTCCCGCTCGATTTAGGCGATATGAGGTTTTAAGTTTGTATTGTAAACTGGGTTCCTTTGCGACACGGAATTGAAGGAAATGGATCAGCGGCTATTCCACCGATCTCGTTTTTCATAATGCAAGTGTATGACGTGATAGCAGACATCATTAATAAGTCTCTGCCATATTTTAAGGAGACTATAATGTAGATACTTTACTTATCTGTTATAAATTAAGTTATAATATGGTAGAGACTTATTAATGATGTCTGCTACCACGTCTTGCACTTGCATTATGAAAAACGAGGTCGGTGGAAAAGCCGCCATCACAACAAATTACATCCGAGATTTTTTGATTAACTTCATTATTTATTTCAGGGTTACTTCGGGGCTGTCGGTTGTTTGCTTGAGTTCAACAGTCAGATCAGCTGAATCACGCACATTCCAAATCACTATTTAAAAACTGGAACATTGTTATTTATCTTCCGGGACAACCTCAGTTTTTCCGTGGTGGCTACGCTCAGTTTACTGCTCACACAAGGCCTTACCCATCGACGCTGCGACCCTCGGCCTCTTCGACTAGCCTCCTTCAACTCTCCCTCTCTCTGTTTGGCAACCTCCCTTGCCAACCTTTTACATTCGTGGACGTCCACCCCATCGTCCACAGGGCTGCTGATGGAAGGCCATGCTAGCAGCTCTAATTACAGTAAAAGCTAGGCCGCAGTCGCTCTATTGTAGTAAACCATGTTATAATTGTGTAACTGACTACCATGTTTTGGAGGGCATGTAAAACAAGAGGCCCCATGTTTCTTACGCAGCCCAAGCATGATGATATTAGAGAACTTTTACTTACTTTCCTTTCTTTTTTTGTCGTGTCCAAGCGTTAAATAAGTAAATAAGATAACATTGAACTGCAGTAAAGTTCGTGAGCCGAGTATTTACTTACAAAGGATGCGTTCAAAGTAGGTACGTATATACAGTACGTACGCCAATGTGTATAGTAGGCTAAACTATCAATTATCAAAATGCCGTAAGCAATGAGTGAGGAGAATTTCGAAATGGTGGCAGTATACCAGACTTGTTGGATTTCTAAACAGTAGCCATAGCCGTTCTGTTGTAACTTTACAAACTAAATATGAAAATATTACGCGCGCAGTGGGAACCCATGCAGGGCGGTTACAATATGGCGGCCGTACTAGTGAACCTACAAAAGCTAAGTACGAAATTATTCTGGGTGAGTGAGCCTACTTACATTAGCTAAGCAAAGAGTTTTCACGGGTCCAAATGACTGTTTTGCCATGACGCAATGTTGTAGATTTTGATATTTTTTACGTTGGTCTCTTATAGTTCGCTTATGGGTAGCGTGATACACGAACTGTACTATTATTTAATTTCTTTGTGCAAAATTGCATTCTAGCTGTTGATAAATAAGTTGACAATTTCCGGCTTCCATGCCGTTTGATAAGTCTTTAGGTACGTTCGATTGTGCAACTTTTTAAAAAAACGGCACTACTGACGTTGCCACTACCTGTGGGGCTACTATGCCGTTTTGTATTAACATGTTCCCGGTGATAAAAATGTAAACAAAACAATGTTGAATGATTCTTTCCATTTTAAAATAATCACTATAATAAGCCCTCTATAATCATTCATTCAAATGGGACTTGCATAACCCGAAACTGTGGTAATTAACTTAAACTCTGGTGTGAAATAATTGAGTCATGTAGGGCTGCTGTAAAAGTTGTAGTAAACAACTAAATATTACTAATACTATAATACTAATATTACACTCCTGTCAATTTTAATAGAGAATGATAATGCGTGACCGATCCCGAAACTCTTTTTAGCAGTAAACGCAAGCTCTCTCAAACATCTACATCCACCACCAACAATAAAACCACAAAGAATGAAATTCACTTTTTGTTTATATTTTTCTTTGGCGGCTATTCCACTTGTCATATTTTCTTCATTTGTGCATTCAAAAATGATGAGATTTGTAATGCACAAATGAGGAAAATATGACAAGTGCACAATATGCTTTATTTTCCGATTTTGCAAACTTCTATGAGGCTTTGAGGGCAAAATTTTGAATAAAAAAAGCAAACTTTGGTTACTTCAATATTGTTGGTCATAGTGTTCAATTGATTTGTGGGTAGCAATAACAAAAACATGATTTAAGACATTTTTCTGTTGGTAAAGAGAGTACCGAACTGCCACGGCTGAAGGAAGATACGAAATAGAATTGTACTCATACAATAGATGAAAATAGACAAATTCTCGTAATGAATTTTATACGTTGCTTAAATTGGTTTTAACGCAACCATTTTTGTGTAGTGCTTTGAAATGCTGAATTGCAATAATACCCTACCTGATCCAAGTTAGGTGGCCAGCAAGCGCTTAAAAATTGCAAAAGCTTTGATTTTTGTACGTGTGAAGGTCTCTAAATGTAATCGTTAGTCCTTACCATCGTCCTAATAACAGGAGTGCCCTCATATCTTTATTTCTTATAACCGGAGGCGAATGTACCATACGTTAGAATGTTTTTCATTGGAAGCGTACAACGTGGTGATTGTAATTCTAAATTGAACTACAACGAATTTGTAGCCTAAGTGAAGGATAGAATAATCAAAACATAGAAAGAGTTCCATTTTAATCATTTGCTTTTTTTGTTGAATTTTATTAGGTAGTCGTACAGGATTTCTCAGACAGAAAATATGAAATGTATGACTGTCTAGGTCCAAAATTTGGAAATGAGTAGAGAAACGACAATGAAGTGTATAATCCGGGCTGATGAAACTTCCAGACGTTTCGTCAAGGTCTGCGGTCGACATCTTCAGTGGGACTATGTAGGCTTGATAGACCACTGCCCATCAGCCCGGATTCTACTGCTTCGCCACTGACTCCCGTGGAAACATGGTTGGATAATTATAAAGAAACTATATCCACAATTTTGAATTTGGCAAGTGTCAAGACTGCAGCAACTCTATCATGACTCGAGCCTTCTGAAAATTTCTAGACATTTGGACTAGTAAGAAGTGGGAATTCGATATGCAACAATGAGTCAATTGAGTGGCGAATAAATAGAATTAGCCCCGGTACACACGGACGATTCTGCCAGTCTCAATTTGCCGACGTCCTTTCCATTGTAGCCCTGGGGCTAGCAGAAGATTTCTTATCGTTTTCTTGACGATTTCGCCTGCCGACCACTCAAAACGGGACGGTTTCCCCCTAGACACGCCCCGAACACGCGTCAACGTTACAAAACATTCGGAAGTGCGTTCAGTAATTAACCTTTCTTTGCACCAATCTATCACCAGCCGGTTTGTTCCTATGATAAATTTATCAGCGTCTCACGTCCGTGTGTAGTGGGCCTTAAACCTACTTTAACTTAACCCGAGATTGGTCAAACTAGAGCTGCTACAAGATAGTTTAAATTAGTTGTAAAGGGGCCTTTTTTCTGTAAATGAAGTACATTCCTATAGAAAAAAAAAAATGCCGTACTCGGATTGGCGCGGCGCATCACAGTACTTAACATATAGAGAGAGGGGCAGTTCAAATTTTAGTTTTTGAGTTTGGCAACGCTGTTTGATTTTAGTTCTCCTACGAAAGGATTACCTCTAGATAAAACTAAAAATTGAACTATACCTCTCCCCATGAGTGAAGTACGGAGATGCGCCGCGCCAATCACAGCAAGGCTTTTCTATAGGATACTTCTCCATTGATTAATTTCCTTACAAAACATATCCTAATAATGTAATCGACAATTTCTGAAAGCATTGTCGGGCCGCTATGTGATGAATCATTTTAAGTATTGTTGTTTTCGTATTTAAAAATTGTTATTATAAATAGATTTTTGGTCTACGAAGGTTATTACGTATCTCTTACTGCTTGGCCTAGGCCTATATTAGAGCCATCGGCATAGCTTTTTGACATCACTGACTTGCTGCAACTTGTCAAAGTGAACAATCTGAACACTGTGGATCTCCCACGAAGGTGGGACCTGGCCTTAGCCATCTACGGCCTAATGCATTATTCAATTGATTAATTCAGTGTAATAGCAATTCATTTTATTTTCATCAACAATAAAAGATTTTAGTCTTCACAGTGACATAAAGTATGTGGCAACAATCAAATATTTTAAATTGATGTAATGTACAAAGCCTTTCACACCATCAAATGATAACTAGCTTGAAAAACTTTATCGCAGCACATAACTGGGCTCATAAAATATTTCTCTTTGTTTCGTAAAATTCTTATTTATGCCCATGCTCCAAACTGCTTTACCAAATTCAAACAAGTTAAGACGTAACTTGCTGGTCAAATTCCAAGAGCTAAGAGCTTACGAAAACATTTAATATGCTCACCTCACACAATGTCTGCGAACCTATTTAGAGGACATCATAACCAAAATATCATCGCAAAATAGGTTCGCGGACAATATAAGATAATAATAATAATTCATGCTACACATTAACTACAACAATCATCTATTTAACCTACGAAATTTCTTCGCAGTCTCACGGGCTGCGAAAAGTCAAAAGTATGAAGCGAAGATTCCAAAGCTACAAACATGTACGACGGGTCGAAGTCTAGGCTGTATACAGGACCACTGCCTCCAGATGAAACGTAGTACATCTGAAAATAAACAGTCAGGATATGTAGAGTAGAATAGAATAGAATATCGTATATTTCTGTAGTCTGTAGGTGTGGCAAGACACAGAAACCCGTCACATTACATGTATACATTACAGTACATACTATATGTAATGATTTAAATGGTGGAAAAAAACATCTTATCATACAACAGTATATGGTCGAAAACAAAAACAAATACAAAAATCATACCTTGCACTCATCTCAGATCCCTAATGTCATATATTCCCTATTCAATAAGATACTCTTTAAGTCGGGCCCTAAAAAGGTTACTCTTCGCAGCGCTTTGCAGCTCCCTGGGCAACTTATTAAAAAATGTTTCTGCAGCGTAGAGGTCTTTATTTTGAAACAGCGCTGTGTTGTATGGTTCAACGAATAGGTTTAATGATCTGGGGTTACGCCTATGCGAAAAACTGCGAACCCTTGAATCTTTTGCAATTTGCACAACACACTCTAAGATATAAAGAGCAGGCATCGGAATGATCTTTAATTCTTTAAAGAAATCACGGCAAGAGACCCATCTACCCCGATGATCGAAAAATTTATTGCATTATAGTGATCTAGACTCCGATTTTCACCCGAAAGGTTGAAAGGTTGTTTGTTGGTGCGAGTCGCACAATTGCTACAATTTCTGACCAAGCTAAGTAAGTAAGCAAGTAAATCAAGCGGACCGGTTGAGTTTAAGAGAAAGCCCTAACTCCGCTAGGTTGGCTTCGGTCGCAGTTCAGGGGTTTGTGTGACAGCGAATGGTCAGGATTAGGGAAATATTAGACAGGTTCATCATTTTAAATCCATCGTCAAGTATGGTGTATAAGCAAAGCATTGAGGGTTTAAAATAATAGGGAAGTGCTTAATTAAAAATAGCAAAAAAAGTATCTTACTTTTCAATATTTTACTAACTTATGATACAATACTTCCCATGTAGGAATCAAAATGGCGCATGACAATACCAGGTTAGTCAGGAAGATACAGTATACAAGAAAAAATGAAGCAGTTAAGCCGAATTAACGCATTTTTTTTTTTTTTTTTTTTTTTTTAAATAAAAGGATAATCGCATACAAAGAATTCAATGAATGTATCCGATTGACCTCTTCAGTCGCCTTAGTAGGTTATTACCCGTGTTGAGTAACGACACGTCTCCGATCGCATGGAGTGTAGACACTAGCACGAGTACAAGCACGCTACCACATTGCCATCGAAGTCGGTAACGTTGGGACAAAGTAGGTTAAACGGACGGAGATCCCGCAGCCCACCAGCTACAAATGATTTAAAAAGCATTTACATCTATAACGAACCTGTACGCAACGAGGCAGCCGTTTGTCCCACAATGTGACTCGGCCGTGCAACGCAGTGCCCGCGAGCACAGTGAAGTTCTGATCCGTCGCTAGACTGTAGATAGCCGCATCGTACGGGTCGGACCATGACTGCACACACACGCCACTGCGTAGATCCCACATACGGACATAGGTGTCGTAACCGCCACTAATGAGTACATGCGGGGAGTCCCACACTGAGTGGAATATGCCGGCACCGACTTTGTACTGCTCGGGGATAGACAGTAAGCAAGAGCCACTGCAATATAATTAATTAAAGGTAAAATTCACTGTCGTGCTGGGCTGGTGTATGGGATCAGATAATTACTAACACAGCAGGCAATGTAAGTTCAACAAACCCATTGTTATATAACCTATTGCGGCTTAAGGTCTGAGAAGTCGTAGACCATTGATCACTGCTTTATTTGGGACATTGTGGTCAGCAACATGTCAGGCAGCCACATTTTTCTCCTACCGGTAAAGGTAAGGTTCCTGTTAGGCAGATCCAGGCCCGACGATTTGTTGAATTACGATATATTGAAAAACTACTTTATTGAAAAACCAAAACGCGAACAATAACACCATAAAGTCTTGTTTTCATGCTAACCCTACGACGATTTGTTCACCCTTTTTTTGCCAAGTCTTGAACTTCAACCTACTGGTTCATACTCCATCTCCCTATTAACTGGTATATATCAGTGCCCTTGAAACATACCTGTTTAAGTCATAAATCTTGAGTGGAGACGAGCGATAACCCGCCCGACCAATGGAGCACAGCGTTCCCTCCATGTTGAGAGCGACGGACCAGACGCGCTCGTTCTCCTCAATCTGATACCTCACCACGAAACCCTCGTCTTCCAACCCCAAGAACTGCACCACGCCGGCCCTGTTGAACCCTGCCGCGAGAATGTGATCACACCAGTCAACGTAGATGCTCTCGTTCCAGCTGACTGGTTTGTTGACACTGAATATGATGTTTCCGGATTGAACATCCCAGAGACACAATTTGCCATCGCTGGAATGCAACAGTGTCATAGATATGAACGTTGAAACCATGTCGTGCGTTTGGTTGTGAAATGGTAGAGTTTCTATTACAGAAGCTTATTTTTTTTATCTATAGATCCGTTATTTTCTATGCGGATGGTATCTGCAATGCAATGCTAGCACGGAAAGCTTGAAATCCAATGGATAACAGAAGGTGTGAGGAAACAGGATGAAGATATAGAGCGAATACGAAGAAGATTTAGGCCAAGGAAGAGACATGGCAACCAGATAGAGGACAGTCTGAGATGAGTGGTACTGGTACCAACGGAAGTATTGACTAATATGAAGTGAGAGACAGAAGGGAGTGAAGAAGGCTCAGGTATCACATTACATTGTAGTATTATATGGTATATATAACACTGACATTAAATTAACTTTGGTTGAAGAGGTAACCTCCTCGTTATAACCGAAATTAGAGGATATGGAAAAAACCGGGCTTGGCGGGATTCGAACCCACGATCTACGCCTAACCGGGGCGTCGTCTTAACCGCTTGTGGTAGCGGTTAAGACGACGCCCTGGTTAGGCGTAGATCGTGGGTTCGAATCCCGCCAAGCCCGGTTTTTTCCATATCCTCTAATTTCGGTCAGGTATCACACCCAGGAAAGTGAGCTGATTATTGGTAGTAATGGTGACAGTACGTAGGCCAAGCAATGAAGATATGCAATCTGGGACAGAATAGAATAGAATATCTTTGTATTGACTCATAAAATGAAACAATAGGCATTAAGTCAATAAACTAATAAACAAATGAAGCACTTAAAAATAACCTAGAGCAATATACCTATAGAATCATGAATACACAGGGTGGATACGGCTTAATAATTGTAACTTGTATTTGAATTGACATTTGCATATTGTATGCCTACCTTCCGCTGCTCACCATACGGCTATCCCTCACAACAAACCTACTGATATCATCCGAATGACCTACGAACGATTTGACAGGTTTGGTGTTGATGCCTCTTCTGGTGCGACTGTAAAGATGTATGCTGCTCCCTCTTCCGACAAACAAGCCGTGCTCAGTCAAAGAGATCCACGGTCGGAACCTGCAAACACACCCGAGAGTGAACAGATGGTATATCACGTATTAAAAGAGAAAACACACGCATTATCCATGTGTAGTGTAGGGTGAATGCCAAGGATATTTTAGGTTAGTATTTAAAATAAGAACCGGTCCTAGTTTAATCGAACATACTTTCCAATTTATGAATTAGTAGAAAATTAAAGAAAATAAGTAATTTCATGGTAAATAATTTTCCTATGGTTTAATTTAGGATATCTCTGGGGGGGGGGGGGGGGTGTCCACCTGACGTCACTGGAGGTGAGGTAACCTCAATAAATTTAAAAATCTTTAAAACTCCATTCTATCTAGTGTACGCTATAACCATTTGTGGGCGTCTGGAACCCAAGGACCGCCTCTGGCAATCGCCTAGGATATCACCTATCCCAAAGCACTGAATTAATCCATGGCATTGCACATTATAGACCTGTCAGACCAACGCATTACCACACAGTAATAATGGCAGGGCACGCAATGCATTTGAGCGTGAATTTTCTACCATTTTTTCAAAAAACATTTTTTGTGACCAAAACCAAATTGTTTCTTGGGAAAGCAACCTGTCAGGTTTCGTTACTCGTGTACACACCTAAAACATGCCAGAAGGTAGAAATCATCGATAGGAAGGTTTAGCAGAAAAATTATTTTTTAGTCATTTTTCATTAAAATTTAGTTATTTTTATTTTTTTACCCACCGAAGCAAACAATCAAGGGGCAACCGACCCCCTGCATTTTATTAACATTAATAAGGGCTACAATATTTGTGAATTTTAAAGAAATCATTGGAGCCGTTTTTGAGAAATAATTTTTTTAAACATTTTTTTTGGAGTTTTTTGAGAATAAAACCCCCCAAATTGAGTTAGCCCAAAATAAAAATAAAATGGTCCCGAGGTATGATTTTTGTGAACCTACATGCCACATTTCATCAAAATCGGCCGAGTAGTTTGCCCGGAAATCGATTAACAGACAGACATACAGACAGAGCGACAGACAGACATTCCGTAAAAACCACATTTTTGGGTTCCTGGGACCTCAAAACGTGTAAATCCGTTGAAATCTCGGAATCGAAAATTTCGACCGTCACAATGCTTTCCTTATACTACGTATAAATTGGAAAGCAAAAAATGGTAGAACCATTGGTGGAGAAGATAACGAAGAGACTGCAATGGTTTGAAAACGTGGAGCGAAAGGTTAACAGCAGCATTAAATGGGGGGGGGGGGGGGAGAAATAGAGAAATACCAAGAAAGAGATACAGGAACCAGATCGAGGACAATCTCAGAAGAGTGGGACTTGTACCAGAAGAAGTGTTGAACAATCATAAGTATAGAGGCATGAGGGAGCGGAGGAGGCTCACATGCAACACCTAGGCGACTGGAGTGATACTTGATCATAAAAAAATAATGATACTTCTTACTTTTCTCTGGACTGCAAGAATGTCCTCTCTAAATAACGCTTTTCCAACCATCGATAATTATTATGGTATTTCTTCAGAGATGAAAGTAATTGAAATGATCTGAAACAAGAAATAAAAAACTTTTCAACGGTATCATAATGTACAACCCAAAGCCAGAATAGTTCGCACACCTGAAAAATTTACAACTCCTGTTTAAAAAAATAAATAATAATAATCTTATTATATGAAATTATAAAGAGTACTTGCTATCAGTCGACAGAGGACATGATAAAGTATATCTAGCTACGTTTACTTCAAATATAAGAAGTATGGTCCGTTCAGAAAAAAAAATTTTTTTATCCCTTCGTGAGGCATATTAGTTCGCACACTTTTACTGAACCCCCTTTTGGCTAAATAAAGGCCAAATTTTACTGCAGATTGAACAATTTACACTTCTGTTTTTATGTTTAATACCCGAAGAGTTGAAAAATATTGTAGAAATAACATCAACAACAATGCCTAGTGAAAAACCAATTTCTGAAGAGACAAGGAAGAAGATCATGTATCTTCACCAAACCGGCGTATCTGCGAGGAACATTGTTCAGCAACTGCTTCTCCCACCTTCAACAGTGCAGTCAATTATCAGCCTGTTCCGTGAAAGAAGCAGTAGCCATCCTATAGGAAAAACAGGCCGAAAAACTCCCATTTCTCTGAGAGAACGCAGGCACCTGAAGACCTTAATTCCTCTGAATAGTCGCGGAACGTTGAAGGAAATCACTGAAAAGTAGAGGGAGGCTATTAGTGAAGCTTTCTCTATAAGAACTGGCCGAATGGTCATGAAAGAAATAGGTTACAAATTGTTTTCAGCGAAGAAAATAACCGCCTTTCAAGGCGTCAAACACGAAGAAGGTTACAATGGGCTGGAAACTTTTCAAAATGACCCAAAGACCGCTGGGAAACAATTATTTGGTCCAATGAGTCACGGTTTGTTCTACATATGGGCAATCAAGGGCCCAAAGTCATCAGGATGAAGCCTGAAGCTTATCAGCCACAATGCATAAAACAGACGGTCAAGTTCCCGACCAGCGTAATGATATGGAGATGCTTGAGTTCGAAAGGAGTTGGTCACCTGTACTTCGTAGAAGGATGTCAATGACCCTAAGTATTTAGAAATTCTAAACAGCCATCTTTTACAGTCGATAAGTGCCCTACATCCCGATGGCAATTTTGTATTTCAACAAGACGGGGCCACTTGTGACACTAAAAATTCTGCTAAACAGTGGTTTGGTGAAAAAAACATTTCGGTTTTGACATGGGTAGCTAACAGCCCAGATTTGTCACCAATTGAAAACCTTTGGCTCACCATGAAGATGGTAGTAGCCAAAAAGAGCCCGAAGACGAAGGAAGAAGGCCCTCCAAGATGTGTGGAGTGGTATTACACCAGCGACGTGCAGTAATATTGTTTCTTCAGTGCCCAAATGAATTGCCGCTGTTATAAAAAACAAAGGAGGGGTATCGCAGTACTGATAGACAATTCACTTTGACTGTGCGAACTATTACGCCTCCCAAGTTGTTGAAACAAATATTAATCCAGAGTTGTTCTAGTTTATTATGTTTGAAGTTTCTATTGCTAGATGTACTTTATCATGTCCTCTATCGATTGACAGCAAGTTTTCTTTATAATATTATCTATTAAGTTAATTATTATTTTTCTTTTAAAACACGAGTTATAAATTTTTGAGGTGTACGAAAAATTCTGCCTTTGGGTTGTACTATGCATAGGTAGATGACTGTGGCAGTGCCGTCCACTATTCCATAGACATCCTTCTGAAACGATGGTGGCAACCACCCTAAATAAGGTGGATTCGAGGAAATCCGAGTAATAATCATATTTAAGTTAATTTTTTTATGTCTCAAACAGGAAACTTACAGAGTCCAAAGAGGTGTAGAAAGATTTGCTGGGATAGCCATTACTCTCTCGCAGGAACAACTGGAAGTTTCGATCGATTGACAGCAAGTATTCTTTATAATAGTATCTATTAAGTTGATAATTAATTTTTTTTTAAACTCAGTTATAAATTTTTGATGTGTACGAACTGCTCTGCCCTTGGGATGTATTTGCCCATCTTTGTTAAATATTATTAATAATAATTTAACATTGAGCGCATTCATCTAGCGTCCCGATATATAATTTAGCCCCTGCACATTATCATGTTTGTTTTGATAAGCTATTGTATGGGAATCGTTCGGCTCCGCATCATGGTCATTCAACAACCACTCGGGCCACGCTGGCCAACTCCCAACAGACCAACAAGTATTTGCGCGCTCTAACTGTTTTTGCTATCGCAATCAATCATAATATATATACATAGCACAAGGTAGAAACGGTTCAAGTTGCTTTCTCAGCAGTTATTTCTTATCGAGACTCAAAAGTGCCAAAGAGAAACAGAGGGTAAAGGCCTAGTTAAGCATCCCCCAGGTTCGAAAAGTGGAATGAAAATGCATATAAAGTGGAAGGCAATATTTTAAGCATGGATTATAATATTTGCATTCCTCTGAAATGTTCCTTCCGTAAAATTTGTCATTAGGTGCCCATTCCATTGACCGGGTAGGGCTATTTCCAACAACGGTGACGTGGTAGCAGACATTCAAGACTTAGGTGGAGTTTCCACCGACCTCGCATTGCAGAATTGACGGAAATGTTTATTTTCCTCTATGCCATAGTTAAAATTGATCAATGATCATACAGTAAAATCACAAACAAACAAACAAAAATTAAAAAATGGCGTCATGGGATATGTTAAGTACAAACATTTTAATATATTTCTATAAAAAGAAAAATTCTAATTTCCGTCAATGTCATTTCCATTCTGCAATGCGAGATCGATGGAAACGCAACCTAAGTCATGAATGTCTGCTACCACGTCACTGTTTTTGGAAATAGCCCTAGCCGGTCAATGGAATGGGCGCCTTAGCAATTAGTGCCTGGATACCTACCAATGCAAACATTCGACAAAAACTTGAATAACTATTCTTCGACGACCTTTAATTCTTTCAGAAATGGGTTTCTAAGCTATGTGTGCGTGTTGTAGGAAATTAGTAATAGTGCAATGCACTAATAAGTTTTCCACTACTCATTCAATCAGCTCATTTCACAATCGTTCTCTCTTTAGTTTAACTTGAAGCCATTTCCTGAATGTAGTCACTGATGGTGCTTGTTTGATTGTCTCTGGTAGGTTATTATACTTGGAGATACCTTCAACGTATATTGATTTCATAGAATTCCTGATACTCTTCGCAATGTTGAAGTCTTCTCTGTTTCTGGTAAGATGATTGTGTACATCAGATCACTTCGGTGGTAGGAGATATTTCGGCACCAAGTTATTATAAAACTTATAAATAACAGTTAATAAGTAGCACTCCACCTCTTCTTTGAACGTTAAGAACTCAAGTTCTTGATGCATTTTAACAATGGGCGTGTCCCATGACTTATTAAAAATTATCCGCATTGCTTGGTTAAGCTGAATCTGAACCATTTGTATTATTTCTGTACTAGCTGCGAACCACAATGAAGAATAGTAGTTGATCTGTGACTTCACAATTGCGTGAAACACCATAAGCTTAGTTTTCTTCGGGATCTGGTGTCTAAACTCCTTAAACAGCGAAAGATTCCGTTTCAGTCTCATAATTATATCCTGCTTCAAATTGGGGTTTCAACGTCAGTTTATGATCTATAAGAACTCCCAGGTATTTCATACGGGTCACTCTTTCTAATTTAACATCCATTAACATAATATTAACAGTCTGTTCTTCATTCTTGCTAACCACTATGTATTTCTTTTTTTAGAGTTTAGGGCTAACTTGTTTGCATTCATCCATCTCGCCACACTCTATAATCTCCTATTCATTGTTTCCGGCATCTTCGTTAAATTAGCACCCACCACATACATCAACGTGTCGTCTGCAAAGAACTGGATTTGAAAATCCTCGTACTGGTCTTCTTCACTCTCATCTTCAGCAACTGCCCCATTTGCCATTACTTTTATTTCCTCAGCTATTTCATCTGCAATTACACCTGGCAGCTCATTGATGTAAAGAAGGAAAAGTAACGGTGCTAACTTACTCCCCTGAGGCACGCCTAAGGAAACAGGTAAGCTTTGAGATATTTGACCACGGAATTTCACACTTTGTTCACGGTTATCCAAGTAGTTTATGAACCATTTAAGAACCTTTTCCCTGACACCATATCAACGATAGATAACCAAATTCTGATATTTTATTAAGGGCAGCTTAACTAGACCTTTACCATAGAGCATTAGGTAAACTTATTGTTGGAGCTAAATACTTTGTCTTTAACTTCCAGAAATATTATTGAGTAGCTGTTATAATCAACCAAATGAGTATAGGCAAACAACAACTTACCTTTTTTGAATCTCTAAAGAACATTGATTTGTAACCAACAGAGATGAACTTTTAAAGCTCAAGTATTCATCATTGACAGCGGCATTAAGCTTCTGACATGTGGCTGCAAGCGCTCCAAGAGAATGAACATCCAGAAACTTGAAAATTGCCAAGAGCACATCAAGAGGAAGGTTAGGTAGAGTCCTACATATCTCGTCAAAATTACATCCTTTTTCCGATATGCTACCTGTAGGAGTTTCCATTTCAACGCACCAGACAAATACTTAAAGTAAGATAAGTTTTCTCGTTTAATCCTCGTCATATTTTTTATATTTTGAACAAAGTTAAAATTTTAGTACAAAATTATACATTTTTGAATGAAATCAGCTGATTAGTGATTAATGTATAATGATTAATGTTGTTCTTCAGCAAGAAGGCGGTGATTTCACAGCATCGCCAACGCAAAAAAAAAACTTTTTTTATATTTAAGTTTCGTCTACTAGGCAAGTAAACAAAACAAAATGTCGAATTCACATTTATTTCTTAAATCTGGTTTTCCAAGAGCTCCTCTGACTAATGGAATAGGCCGCTACGTCTGCCAGCTCCAGAGGATAACGCTCAAATTTTGCAAAAGTCATGGAAGCAGTCGCGGGGTCCGCGATTTCATTGAAACCGAACTGGTCAACTTCGCTAAAGAGAATCCTGGTATTGTTGTTTACGTGAAACCACGGCGACACCGATCACCTGTGCTAACCGCAGAATATTGTAAGTAATTCGATAATGTACTTTATGTCGGCCCAGATCGGTGCTGTTAGACAAGTGGTCGATCCTGCGAGGCCTATTCTATACCCAAACCATCAACAGTGCCATGACGACATCCTCAATACCAGTTGCTGATGGTAGATCATCGGTGGACTGCCAACCGGTGTCACTGTTCACGACCCGACCGGTCACGACTACCTGCACAGAATAGGATCTCTCATCTGCCCCCTCAGTAAAAACTGAGGGCACGGCCGCCACCTGTCCAACTGCAGCGCTCTGGGCAATGACGCCATACAAGTCGGAATGCGCTGATGCCCTTTGCAAGCATGGCCTGGGGCAGGTGCTGCATGTCACCGCAAGGGTGCTTTCTTGTGAGTCCCTGAATGTGAAATACAGTACGTAATTGAGCACTCTCATGAGTAGGCTAACCTACATTGCTACTTTTTCCAATGGCCGGTGGTGTCTAATATCTAATAATATACCGCCCACACTCATTTAATTTTGTTTCAGTGAGTGGTGATTCGAAATGGCTTTCGCTAGCAAATCTTACTAAAGAAGAAGTTGTACAATGGATAACGCAGTACAAGACTCAATCAGGCCGTGGAGAAATTCGACTAAGGAAGCTATGGCACACGGAATGTCCATCGATTCAGGGACCATGGACACCCCTGACGAACAAGGATCCAGCTCTTAATTTGGTGACTTTTCCATGCAAAGAACTCTCTAGCCCAGCTTTTGTGCCGAAATCAGCTACTGAACTGTTACTTGAAATGTTTGAAAAACAGCAAATTAAGTAGTGTTTCTTTGTTTTTATGCATTTTTTTTAGTTATGTCGCATTTTAAAAGCAATACAACCCTTAAAAACAGCGAACTGATATAAAAAGCGCTGTGCGTCAGAGAATTTTGTTACATAAAACTCACATTCTTAATCACGACGCTTGCTTTATTAAAAGCTGGGAGCCATGAAAAAATGGATCAAATAATTTGCATTGAGTTTAGCGAAAAACGTACAAATCCTTTAATCAATATATGTATGAACAAGTTTGCGTATTCCTTCTGTTTCCCTTCTTTTGCCGTCTATCATGGACAAAGATTGATTGATTTGCGAAATATGAATTTTCCAGCCACACAATGTTTAGGTAATGGCCATTTGAAAGTTGGTTGGGCTTTTTAATTTTGTCAATAATGTACATCATAACGCGAGTTTCCTAATTAGGTAGACGGCTTCATTGCTGCCTCCACAGATCAGACTCGTCTGGCTGACATCCAAACTGTTGATTGATTTGGCTATGGGTGGGATCAGTGAGGAGACTTCCATGCGGTGCTTGGTAGCGTCACTGCTGAGCCATGCTGTTTCGTCGCCGCCATGATCTAAAAAATAATAAAAGAAACAGGTATAATCAACTCTATACGAGCGGGTGAAAGGAATGACCCTAAAACACTTGTTAACAATTATTTTTTTGTTCTACTACAAAGGCAACCTAGCGAAGTTAGGCCTATAAAGCCCTCAAATATGATTGCCCGGGACCGCCTGCTTTACATGCCATCCGAAGCATAGCCATAAAATGTAGCCAGTGTGGGACACGAACCACCAGACTTTCGGGTAAAATTCCGAGTCTGTACGACCACTCCACATGTCCTGACTTATTCCTGTTCCTCCACATTATGACCGGCACCAGCCCCACTGGAGAACGTACTGATTTAGTTTTGGTTTATCTGTGTAATTGCGTTTGTCCGCTTGCATTAGTTTACATTGTCAAACTGAAGTATAGTTTAATCCAACATTAAATTCAATGTTAGTCATATTACTCGTACCCCGAATATTTCTTGTCGTGTTCCACTGCCACAGCTCTCCACCAAATGAACATGTGAACAAATGTTCCACTCTCTCTGGATGAAAAGTCATTTCTGTCACTGTAATAAAAAAAACAAATATTAATCGAATACACAAACTCTTCTTCCCGTCACTGCAGTTGTCCGTGCATTCTTTCCTATTTATCAATTGGTGTTAAAAGTTATGTGACCAGGAGGTGGGGTCTCCTAGTGGCGTCCGTGAAAGACTCTGGGTGGCTCAAGCCATCAACGGGAACGGACATTAATATCGCATACTCTGTTTTATTAAGGATTGTAATTAACAATATCTACATTTCATTCAACAACTTTATTCATTTACCATATCAAAAATAAGCAACATCTGCTGGTGCCCCTTTACATTTATCTGCCGTGACTGGCGGCGTCAACAGGCTGGGCTCATTTAGAAGTCACCGAAAACACCTACTGTTGGCGTAAATAAAACAGCTTATGAAATATGAATGTCCGTTCCAGAGGAATATACTAACTGGAATGGCAGGAGCTATAATATCCCTTACGGGGCTCCCGCTAACCGTAAGCCAACTATCCGAGATAGGTACCAATGTAAAAAATATCGAAGGCTTAAACATTGCAGCATAGCAGAACAGATACCTAGACCCGGTCAAAAACTCTGTACTGATCTTTTGAAGGCCCACTAATCGCCATATTGATACCGGTCTACAGCCCCAAGATGATCCGTTCCCGTCACTCCATAAGGTAAGCATGGGAGCCGATTTGGGGAAGCAACCCGCCAACGAGAGTAGGGCAATTTACCCTGTTTGATTTTTTTAGGAAAGTTGTCCATTACCTGCAGTTCTATGAGCGTTCAACTCATTGACAGGATATGTGCTTTTCCGTAGATCCCAGACAGTAATGGCACCATCTTCACTTCCTGCTAACATGAGATGCCTCTGTGAGGGGTGGTTGATGACACACATTGTGCTGCTCCCATCACCCGATGGCATGAACGTGGACATTGGTCTATCGTGACTGGCCAACAGGTCCCAAATCTTCAATTGTCTTCGAAGATTCCCTGTGACTAGTTCATTGTGTTTCAGGAAGCACACGCTTTGTAAGGGACAGCTGTCGGCTTCATCTGCAAGATGAATATCTAGTATGTATTTAAACAATATAAATAACTTTACATAAATAACTTAATTTTCACGTAATAGGCAACAGAGTAGTTAATGAAAAGTGGCAAAAAAAATTGTCCTCGGTGGCTTAGGTGACAGCTTGGCTCGTCCAATTGCGAGTTTCTAAACAGCATGCAATCAGATCAACACAGGTATCACCAACAGAAGCGACTGAAGAGGTAAACTCATTGAATTCTTATTATGCGGTTAATATTTTATATAAAAAAATCACCGGATGGGGTCCCAATTGAAGTATTTAAATCACTGGGAAGGAGTGGTGTTTCGCTCATGACAAAGCTAGCCAATAAGATAATGACAGTAGGGCGTATGCCAGATAGTTGGAGGGAAAGTGTCACAATCCCGTTATACAAGAGAAAAGGGGACGTGCAACAATGCAATAACTCCCGGCCGATCAAGCCAATGAGCCACTGTATGAAATGGTACGAGAGACTTTTGGAAACTCGGCTAAGAGACCAGCTAGAAGGCGACATCACCGAAAACCAACTCGGCTTTATGAAGGTAGAGGCACGACGGATGGCATATACGCAGTTAGAACCATGCTAGAACTACACAGAGAGGCAAACACACCGCTGCACTATATCTTTATTGACCTGGAGGAAGCATACGACCGAATACCTAGAGACTTGATCTGGGAATGCCTGAGGAAAAGAGGTGTTGTGCTAGAGTATATCCGAGCTATTTATGACATGTATGAGGGTTGCACTACTAGGGTAAAGAGCGCTGCAGGACTCAGTGAAGGTTTTAATGTCCAGTATGGGTTACATCAAGGCTCAGCACTTAGCCCTTTCCTCTTTGTCATTATAATGGACACGATCACGAAAAGCATCCAAGGGGAAGCCCCTGCCAGTCTGCTATTCACGGATGACGTGGTAGAAAGCACGAAAGGGAGAAGGGAAGCCGAGGCAGAGCTAAATAAACGGGTGGATCACCTTGAATAAGAGGACCTTAAGGTAAACAGGAGCAAAACCGAGTACATGGAATGCGGGAAACCAGAACCAGGCACTGTAAAAATAGGTGACCAAGAACTTAAGAAAGTGGAGAAATTTAAGTACCTGGGAAGCACCCTTGAACAAAACGGTGGATGTGAAGAAGACGTGAAAGGAAGAATAAAAGCAGGCTGGGGGAAATTTCATGATATGGCACCAATCCTCACAGACAGAAAAATGCCAAAGAAGCTCAAGGGTCGAATATATATGCAAGTTATCAGACCTTGCATGCTGTACGGTGCGGAGTGTTGGGCGGTCAGGAAGCGAGATGAACACAAAATTCACGTGGCGGAGATGAGAATGCTGCGAAGGTCGTGTGGAGTGACCCTGCAAGACCGACGCCGAAATGAGGACATAAGGTTGGAGATGAAAACCGCTGATGTCGCACTGAAACTGAGGGAAAGAAGACTCAGCTGGTGGGGCCACGTCCAGAGGAGAGAGGAAACATCCCTCCTAAAGCGTATACAGAACCTGGACCCCGCCCCCGGGGAAGACCAATACTCTCGCTCTGAACAAGGAAGACGCTCTAAACCAGAGTTGTTTGGAAACGCCGCGGCCGGGCCGCCGACCCTCCCTGAGGACAGAGGCAATGTAAAAGTAAAAGTACCTGTGGTAACCTGAAGCCTTTTTAAGGTAACGGCGCTTTTATAAGTGAAGTTAACCAAATTACTAATTTTTTTTACTACATCAGTACCTAATATCTGTGGATTTGTTTAAAGGATTAGTCGCTTATACACAATTCAGTGAATGTAACCGAATGATCTTTTTAGTCGCCTCTAGGTAATACCTGTGTTGGGTTACAACAAGTCTCCGATTACATACTGTGTAGCGACTCACAAAAGTACGAGCACTGAAGACCATAAACTTTTTTTGTTTTTCTGCTACTCACCAATGATTCTGATAGGCTTCTCTTTCTGCACATTCAACAATACGACCCTCCCATCTTCCCCTACAGTAGCAATGTCTTCCTCGAATGACGCAATATCCGTACAAGAGACTAAATCGCCCGATTTCAAATGATGCAAGCCATCCCAAGAAGTGGTGACTGAGAGTTTATTGTCATAACAACCAAGTAGAGTCACGCCTCCAACAGAAGAAGCAGAAATTAAAGTAGTAGGTGACAAAAATTGCAACGCAGTGACGTCGCCAGGGTGGGAAAAACTTGAAATTTTCAGAGGAAGATTGTCCAAGTCAAAGTCACCGCTTAGTGGAAACTGCCAAAGTGTAAGATGGTTTTCCTAAAAAGAAAAAATAAACAACACTGCGGAATAGGTTGAACGAAACTACAATATGTTTAAAAATTGAAAAAGATGTGACTTTAAACACCTCAATCTTGTCGAAAACATGTAATACCCTACAACAATTCTTGGCTTCATAACATGATAATAGACAGTTACATTATTGGAAGCATAATATTGTACAAGCGCACTCTTAGTGTCAAGTTTGAAAATACTTTCCATTCAATTTATTATTATTGTATTGTTTTGTCGTGGAAAAAATGTACCGAAAATGGTTGGTTTAAAATTATATTAAAAGATATGAAAACTGATACGATTAATCATTGTAAAACTAGACAGTTTTCAGACTGAGCATTCCGGTAGGCACCGCGACGTCACAATTCCAAACACTTGTCATAAAATTATACTATAAATGGTCTAATAATTTGACTATTGATTGATTGACAGTCATTAGGTACATTTTTTTAAACTTTGAATTGACTTAGGTTGAAGAGGCAACCACCTAAGGAATTATGACCCATAATAGAGGATCGAGAAAGAAGCCGGACACTGCGAACGCGAACCCATGAACTACGCCTCTGCAAAGCATCACGCTACCACTACACCGGACTAAGAAGTGTTTCCAGGTTTGACTTGATACTCCATCGTCAATATGCTCATTTAGGCTCTATGGGATGTCCTGGACAAGGCGGGCCCATGGTTTATCATTGTAGTCATGTTAAAAATTTATTACGCTATTCGCAATTAACCATTAGGTAGCATAGGCGCAGGTAAGGTGCTCATTGCAATTTATTGGCGGTATTTTCTCTTACCAAAATAATAATTTAACATTCCTATTTTAGTATTAGAAATACACATATTGCCACACACAATGTTCATTGGGGCACAAAAACGGCCTATTTTATTTCATCTGGTAATTAAAAAATAAAAAGCGCTGAAACCTTACCTCCTCGTCAATACTGCCGGTTACAAAATATTCTGTTTCGCTAAACTCTTCGGGTTTCCATCTAATTTTGCCAATTTTTTCAGAAATGTAAGAGCTGTATATATTGTTAGCCATTCCTCAATAACGTTCAGCAACTTAAATAAGTATCAAAATTAAAAATTAAATGAAATGTAAAAAATTAGAAATGCCGCTCAGGCTTTTGTTATTTGTTTGTTAATTTGTTTACACAGTACACACACACATCGATTTCCATATGACCTTGAGTTTGAAGAGCCTGTGAAATAGCGACTCCAGGGGGAGAATGTAGAACTTTTATGTAAAAATTAGTGGCATAAACTAAAGCTCTTATGATTTAAACTGATTTTATTAGAATTTTTCCATTCGTTACTGAAATAAAACTTAATTAATTAGATGTTCGTTTGATACAATTATTTTTTAGTTTAATTTTCTTTAGTTACAAGACTATAGACTAGTTCATAGTTTTTCCGCAACAGCGCTGATAGTTCTCTGTTGGGAGCTCCATGTGTATGTGATCGATTTCGATTTTATAATTCTTATTCGATAAAAAATTTGCAAGCCACTGGAGTCACCTTTCCCTAAAACTCACTCTAATAACCAAAATGGCTGCCCAGACCCAGAAGGCCAGAAAATCAATATACCAATTTCAAGAAACTCAAAATGAATGACGTCACGGATTGATGCCGTCACTACTATAGCCGGGAGGCGGGAACTGGGAAGGGATGTTTCTGAGTTTCACTTTCACTTTCCTATTTCTTGACTTCTTGTTGACTTGGTTTATTGAACACGTGCCGGATTTTGTTTTATTTTTGTGATCATTTCATTTGGTAAATTTAACTATGGAGCCAAAAATTGTTTGCGGTATTTGCCTAAAAGAATTTGAGGGGGAGTTTACGCTTAGTAGACATTACAAGCAAAAGCATAACTTTGTCCCGGAACCAAAGGCATATGCCAAGGGAATACATTCATTTAAGTGTCTTGAAGGGTGCGACTCTTCGTTCAAGTTAAACGCTGGATTAGTGAGACACCTACAGTTGCGACACAATTTGCCATTTCTAATAGAGGACCTCAATTTTGGCAACATTGAAGGTACAGTATGTCTAAATTATAACTATTAACTGCTTAGTGCTTATGTATCATAGGATGCTTATACCTTTTTCCGGCGCTTGAAACCGCAATTATACAGAAAGTAACTTTAGAACCATATTAGGCTATTAACCATTTTTATGAGCAAGCGGAGCAAGCATACAACAATTTTTATATCTATACCGTATGGTAGGCCTACTGTAAATATGCTATCCTATGTATTCATTCAGGTCTAGATCATACAAGTTTAAATTCCAAAGTGGGTCGCTATACTTTACCCAATGTATATTATAAATATTTTGTGCAGTCCCAATGTATGTAATAGGCAACTATTGTGTTCTGTAAGTCGCACTAGTGACTAGCATAACAATAGCCTAGTAGAGTTGTTAGTTGTTACCTGCGCTTCACGGATCAATAGCTGTTTTATTCATCCCTCCTCCCAATTACACACTCTAACATTGTTCCATTAAATATTAAAATATGGGTCTGTGAAAAATTAGAAATTTAAACTAGGCCTATATAAATAACCACATACAATTTCCATTGCAACAGGTACTGCATTTTACATTCCATACCTACTGCTTACAAAGTACTCCCAAGTATACACCTATACAGCTTTCAATTTGCCTACTGCTTGGACCATGACCAGCAGTGCCTCTGCCAACAAAGGAACGTTTTCCTCTGATTGGGACTATATACAGAACAACTCCTTTGAATGCACCTTGGCATCATAGGAGATGCTGAAGAAATAATTTAATATTCAATCCTCTTTACTTTTTGGTAGAATATTGTCATACGAGTATAACATACAGTATGTGACGCATAACTTAAATAGCGTGCCTACTATAATTTTTAACTTTTTCCTTACCGTATAGGGCCTATATATTTTTATATGTACCTATATATAGTGTATTGATATTTATTTTTTAGATTTTAAAAGTTGGAAGGAAACAGTTGAAAGGGAAAATTTGGTCTCATACACGCAACGTAGGACAAATTACTATGAGTGCAATCGGAGCATCGTTGGACGACGAGCTAAGACAAACGCCGTAGAGAGAGCAGCTCGGCAAAGTAAAAGCCAGGGGTCATGCAAGTTACCTCATAAATGTACCAGCCAAATGGTATTGAAAACTAGTGAGACCGGGAGTATTGAAGTAAAATGGGTAAAAACGCATTACGGTCATGAGCTGGAATTGGAACACATTGCTTTACCGAAAGCAGATAAACGGGAAATTGTCAAGAAATTGTTAAGTGGTGTACCAAAATCTAGGTGAGTATGTACAGGTACTATGCATAACTTAGAATTAGCCTTGAATCCATATTAATTTTAGTTAGTACAGGCAACGAACGCTCAAAAAACGGTGTAGGCTAGAGGGACTTGTTTGGAACACAAGTTTTCACTTCGTACTTACTTACTTAACGTGTCCGAGTCAAGGACACGTTGATCCAAAACGTTGCGGTCTGGATGGCCTTGTCGTTGGCGTCCAAAATATCCCTTTGACTTTGTAACTTTGTTTTGTCTAGTCAGGAGGTGAACATATGAAAAGTCCTCACCCATAGCCGTTTGACGAAAAAATAAATACACGTGATGTCTTACTATACTCCCCCCCCCCCCCCACGTGATTAATGGACGCCCCCTAAAGATATGAAATTTAAGGAGATCAAAAATCGCGGCCAACTATTAGTGAGGGTCATGTATATTATCCGGTACTAATCAGTTAAATATCAAAATCCCTTTCGGCTCTGGCCGATCAGGAGTAGGGAGATTCCGCAGACCCTGCTTTTCCCCCACGCCATGTATGTAATAACAAATAAAAAATACTTCATTATTTTCCCGACCACAACATCAACACACAAAACAATCTTGTGTTCCACAATGCCGACTATGAACTTTCATTTATCAAATTATTTTCACTTTGACTGGATGCCATCTTAAAATGTTTGATTTGTCGTAAAAAGTGGTAATTACCAATATCATAGATAATAATACGGACTTTCAGTCAGATTTTAATTAATTCCTCTGCGGCAAATATTAACTGAGATATGAATTATACAAGGTTTCAATCGGCCGCCATCTTGTAACTAAATAGTGGATTTAGCTGGTTAACGAACTCGATCAAGACATTTGTATGATCAAGTTGTGCCAAGTTTCATCAAAATCAGATAATATTAACGGAAGTTGGAGTGTTTCCTAAAATCGATAGACATACATATTGTATAAATGAAAAGTTGTGAAGAAATTTTCTGAAAGTCGAATATTGGTCGCCATCTCAATAGGTAGATGAATCTCCCTAAAAAACGAACGTTGGAACGTAGAAAAATTCGCACATTGAATTGTAAAATTTATTCAATTTTTATTTTTTAATAAATGTACTGTGCAAGTTATGGATTTAGCCTATTCCAGTTTTAGAAGATTATTTCATAAATGTATAAAGGTAACATAGGCTATTTTTAATTTCAGGCACTTAGTTCTTTCATGAAATTTACTGCGGGGACTAAAATTTCCCCCCAGAAAGGTTCATGACAAAAATTTGACACAAACAATCAAAAATACCCTACGATCATGATGTATGGAATAGTCTTCTACAAGTTCAGTAGGCCGCAGTTTTAATCATTTACTTAATATCGGATTATGGGGGGGGGGCCAATGGTCTACGCTCCATATCCTCCTCTTAAGAGTTAATTGGGAACCCCAAGTCGGTTTGTTGTTTTTATGAATAAAATCTAATTTCACATGATATATTGTAGAGCCATACATACATACTATAAATAATCGATACTTCCTGCAAAAATTGATTTTTACACAGGAAAAGGGTAACCACGTCCGGTTCTCACAGAAAGGAGAAGGGACAGCTAGCTACGTGTAACCATTTTAGGTGGCAGCCACCATCGTGGGTAAACGTAGGTAAGGGAAGTGGTGACATGTTTTCATAAATCAGTAATCACTTTTGTTCCATCCAACTTGGCGAAGTTAGCTCTGCTATACTCAATAAGCAATACCCGGGACATTTTACTTTACATACCCTACGAAGCATGGAAAGGTAGAAAGTGGGGGCCGAAACCAACAATCATTCGGGTGAAAACTGAGTCCACACCACTACTCTATATTATGTCCAGACATGCACAAGGCTTCCACTTTCCCCGCCTTTACCTACGATGAGCCACTCTTAATGAGTTTCTATTTATTTACATTGATTATGTTATTTAATTTTAGAATTCTACGGTCAGTAGCAGATACCTTAACAAGTGTACCGCAACGAGTTGACTACCTGACAGCGAAGGACATTGATAACATAAAGGGGTCTTTCGGAATTCAGCAGGATGGTAGAAGACACGCCAATGACGCCCAATCGGTTGCAATGTGGGTCGAAGAGTGCCGGCAACAGGAGCATTCTCCAATCTTATACTATAAGGAACAAGGTGCCGCACATCTCGACGGCTTCACAACTGAAGACATGTGCATAATTTTTATGAATTACGTTCAAAAAGAAATGCTTCAGAAGTTTGGTGGAAATATCATAGCCATTGACGGCACTCACGGCCTTAATGGCTATGATTTTCAACTTGTGACGGTGTTGGTTGTTGACGAATTTAGTCAGGGGTTTCCCGTGGCTTTTATGTTCACCAACAGAAAAGACACGGGAACGTATACCCATTTGTTTGCTTGCATAAAAGGACAAGTTGGGATAGTTCGCCCGAATGTTTTTATGTCTGACATGGAGTGTGCATTTTATAATGCCTTCATGTCAGTCATGGGCGAGGCTTGCCATGTGCTATTTTGTTCATGGCACGTGGACAGGGCCTGGCAAAGCAACTTGTCCAAAATTTCGGACGCAGCGATGAGGAAGGAAGTGTATGTAACTTTAAAAATCCTTCAACAGGACACCAGTTTGAACAATTTTCCTGTGTCATTGAACACTTTCGTTACGGCCCTTTTTGACAATCCGTCAACAATCACATTTGGAAGTTATTTTAAGGCAAATTATGTTAATAATTTTAAGAAATGGGCCTACTGTTTTAGACAAGATTGCGGCATCAATACCAATATGCACTTAGAATCGATGCATAAAATTATTAAATATTTCTTTTTAGATAGAAAGAGCGTGAAACGCTTAGACAAAGGTATTGATGCCGTAATGAATTATTTAAAAGCAAGGTCCTTAAGCAGATTAGTAGATCTTGGTAAAGGGAAAAGGACTCCAAAAAGTGCTGCTAATTTTAAAAAACATAAAATTAGCCTAAATTTCGAGTTACATTGTGTTGACCGCATAGGCGAGTACAGTTACAAAGTCAGCAATACTAGAAAAGGCACTGAATACTTAGTAAATAATAATTTAGGAAATGAAAGTGTATGTTGCGGAAATTATTGTTCGGTATGCAAAATATGCATTCATTATTTCTCTTGTGAATGTGAAGATTTTCGTAGGGGCAACTTTTGCAAACACATTCACATGGTCCATGTGAAATTCGGAGATGGCGCAATCCTTGGTATTGTAGAAAACTCAAGAGACGCACCATTCCTCAGCATTAGAGCACCAAGAATTCATTGCTGCTTCATCGGCGGGAAATGGTTCGAGCAGCATTGATTTAAATTATATAAAACGTAAAATTGAAATGATTTCTTCCGAGGTGTCCAATATTGCCGAGGATACAAATATATTACAGGAAATCAATTCCAAATTAAATGCCATCCATAATCTGTGCCAACTTAAAAATACAGTAGAGGGGTTTACTCGGCCAACTGGTGTGACAGCCAAAGATAAAAAAATTGAGCCTCAAAGGAGATTTGTTTCTACCAAGAAGAAACGACAAACATCTGCTCCATACCCGCAGCCTAAGGGCAGGGAAAGGGGGGACTTGAAACATTTTCTTGCGGGAGAGGAAATTTTATTCATTTCGAACGATAGATTGCACGATCATAATTATTTCTGAATAATGGTGTATGACCAATTTGTATTTAAACAATTTTTTTTTATTTTTTTTATTGGCATTGGGGGCTCACATACAGCCATGGTGGGTAGGTGGGGTTAAAATTCTACGTGGACTTCCCTTAGAAAGTCACATATAGCCTGGTAGGAGTCACTTTTAGAGATCATATGGGCATAATTAAAAGGGAGGACTGTCATTAAGGGGAAGATGCGGTCTAGTAATTTGTTTCTAGCTATAGTGAATTCAGGGCATTCCAATATAACATGCTGCATTGTGCCTTCACTTTCCAGGCAATGGCTGCAGAGAGAAGAGTATGAGCCCCGTAGGGTATGATAGATATATGCCTCAGAGAGCCATGGTTTGTCCTCAGACGTGAGATGGTAGATAAATACATGCGGTGAGTTGGGCCAGACACATTAGCAGACCATTCGTTTTTAAGCGGTCGAGGTAGAAGGAGCCAGAAGTATTGGAATTAAAGTCATTTACCCAGAACTGGAAATGGTGCTGTTTTATGGTCTTATAAAATTCCTCTTTCGGGAGCAAAATTTAAATTAAAAAAAAATTTAAACAATATATTCTATACTGTCTATCAGTCAGGACTTGAAGAGTAGTGACACAGACTCCAACTTTCACCCGAAAGGTTATTGGTTCCAGTCCCACACTACTACATTTTCTGGCCATGCTTCGAAGGGCATGTAAAGCGGGTGGTCCCGGGCTTTCCTAGTTGAGTGTAAGAAAGGGCTTTATAGCCCTAACTCCGCTAGGTTGGCTTAGTAATATAATAAAAAGTCAATATTTTATCTACCTTCACTTGGTAATATAATAAATAAATATTGACTTTTTGTTGTAATACTAAGCCAACCTAGCGGAGTTAGGACTATAAAGCCCTTTCTTACACTCAACTAGGAAAGCCCACCCGCTTTACATGCCCTTCGAAGCATGGCCAGAAAATGTAGAAGTGTGGGACTGGACCCAATAACCTTTCTGGTGAAAGTTGGTGCTGTACCACTACTCTACATGTCCTGAATAATAATACTTTTGTATTGTATAATTTGTCAAAATCGGCCTATATGAAACAAGTTTCAATGCTTTGCTATCGTCAGGCTGGGAAATACATATTACTCAGTGTTGCTTGTTTTCATAGCCTGACCATGGCCCGCGGGTTTAGTTATCTTGAGAAAGTTAATTTTTTCTGTTGGCCCATAATGTTTTGTCTACGCCGCATCGGTTTATCGGTATATGGCATAGTACGTGCGGCCAAAAGTCCCCATGGGCTGTTAGCGCCACCCTAAGTCAAGTCAAGTCAAGCATCGGTTTATATCATAGGAAACATAACGTTACTCGTTACTATACATTATAATGTTGAAAGGTTTATCGGCTTCTCCGCGTGTGAATGTGTTTGTAAAAGGGAATTGTGAATTTTTATCTTTTTTGTTTTACTTAAGAGTGTACGTCCCTTAGGAAATAACCATTCCAAAATCCGTTTATTTACGGGCCTGTTATTTTTAATTTAATTAACAATGCTAGATATTAAAGATTTGGCTCATTTAAGTTGTAGAAGACTACGCCATGTATCATATTGTATAATAGGGCATTTTCAATTTAATGATAAATTTTATTTTCAGAAGCTGGGCCTCGCAATGGAATCTCCCCTCTCACCTCTCCTGGCAGACATATATATTTATGGATTATATTGAAGACAAATTATTTTCTCTCCCGTCAACACTTCTATGACTTAAACTTCTACTTTCGTTACGTCGACGATATTTTATGCGGGCTTCGTGGCTCTAATAGACAACTAGAAATGTTTTTGAAGGTTATGAATAGCCTACCTTCCAAGATCAAGTTCACTATGGAACTTGACAGTGATAGATCCCTAAATTTTCTCGACTTAACTATAACACATACTGCCCTTTCTTTTAATATTTTCAGGAGACCCACTCAGAGTGACTGTGTAATACCGGCTTCGTCATGCCACTCTCCATCCTACAAGGCTGCGGCTTTCCATGGCACACTGGATGTTCAGCGTTCCCATGAATACATCAAAGACGTACCATACTGGAGATATGAAGAAACAACGGATACCGAGAGTACGACATGGAAAGGATCTGGATTAGACATGAACTCAAGAAAAAAACCCGTGGTGTATGCAGAACAGGACGTAACCAAGTAGAACAAACACTATGTCAAGATCCCGCTTTTAGGAGAAGTCAGGTGGCGTTTTTTCATGTGTTTATCTGATGATGGATAGTATCCGAAACCGGTCATATGAATAAATTTATTTTACTGTGGATCATTGCGTTCTTACTCTTCCCCAAGATCCACCAAGGAAACTCTCGCGAGGACGGTATTTTGATATAAGTATGCAGTTTTTAGGTTAAATTCATACAAAAAATTGTAATGAATGTATCTTCAGGCGCCTATCGCATGGTTTGTTGAGACTCTCACACATGCAAGCACGCTACCACCTTGCCACCGAAGACCAAGATGAGTAACTTAATACATAATCGAATTTTAAGAATTTTCTTCACTCATTTGAGACATAGACCCACCATTTTGTTAAGTAACTTTTGCTATATGCTTATGCTATACTTAGGAAAGAATTTAAAAGTAATGTACATAGTTTGGCATTTGATAGGGGTTAATATAATTAACAGAAATGTTGGAATCTGAAACAAGTGTCATTAGTAAGAGAATTTTCCATCAGGTACACTGGAACACCTCCAACCTCTACAAATTCAGATGATAATTGCTTCATAGTACTAGAAACGAGAGGGAATTATTTGGAACACAATTTTTGACTTCGTAATTTTGTTTAGACTAGTTAGGAGGTGAACATATCAGAAGTTCTCACCCGCAGCCCCTAAGCTTGGGGGAAGGGGGCTTTGAAGGTATAGTACCATTTTTTTGGTTTTTCGCTTGTATGTCGGAAACTGCGACCGAATAACTCTTGAACGATGCAACCAAAAAACAAATGCAGGTCATATGAATGTAGAGCATTTAATTGCCTTCAATAATTAATATTACTTCACTGTTTGACATATTTTCTTTCTAAAGTTGAGCCAATTCTAGTTATCAGAGGCGTCAAACGTATTGGCTGACATACACACATAGAGAGCACTGGACGGACGCCTAAATAGCTCTCTATAAGGCCATTTTAAAGGGAACGTGCATTTGTAACTATGAACATGTTTGTGCATTTGGCAAAAAGAAGGAAAAACGTTAAATGAAAACGAGGTTTATTGGTATTGAAAGTAAAAAAAAAAAGCGTAGATGAAAACTAATAGGAGGATCCACTGGCCTACGGGACCAGAGGGACGGATCCAGCCCAATTATGGGGGGGGGGGGGGGGGGGGGGGGTAGCTGTATGCCAAAGTTGAAGAAACATATTTTATTTTTTTTATTTTTTGAAAAAGATAAATCGCATGCAAACAATTTAATGAATGTATCCGATTGACCTTTTCAGTCGCCTCTGTAGGTTATGAGAGCAAGAAATTGATTGAAATGGTAAAGACATTGTATGTTTTTGACTTTCAATACAAATAAACCTCTTTTTCATTTAATATTTTTTTCTTCTTTTTTTGCCAAATGCACACACATGTTCATAGCAACGAAACCACGTTCCCATTAATATGATCTAATAGAGCCATTTAAGCGTCCGTCCAGTGCTCACTGTGTAGGCCTACATAATGGTGTATGTCGGCCAATACGTTTAACGCCTCTGAATACTAGAATTGGTGTAACTATAGAAGGAAAATATGTCAAACAGTAAAGTAATATAAATTATTGAAGGCAATTAAATGATCTACAGCCCTATGGTTTGCATTTATTTTTTGGTTGGATCGTTGAAGAGTTATCCGGTCAAAATGATCAAAAATTGTTTTTTTTCCAAACTTACTGACTTTCCCGATCGGATATCTCGAAAACTATGCAAATTTTGGAAAACTTTACATCATAACAACGTGTAGCCAATTTAATCAGTGCTAATTTGGGATAGGACGGAAATATCGCTAGGGCGCGCAGTTTCCGAGATATATAAGCGAAAAACAAAAAAATGGTACCTTTAAAGCCCCCTCCCCTCAGCTGAAGGGCTACGGGTGAGGACTTTTGACATGTTCACCTCCTAACTAGTCTAAATAAAGTTACGAAGTAAAAAATTGTGTTCCAAACAATTCTCTACCCATTTTTTGTGCTTCGGCTGCAGTTCTGAGGTCTTCACGGACTTTCGCTTCTACTGTTAGTCTCGGCCGTTCTCGTCTTTCTAGTTTACTTGCTTGCTTAAGCCATTTGGGTTCCACTGCCACGAGAATCTTATATCTTACCATTGGGTTTGAAGTTTGAACTTTCCTAAAAATAGAAAAAATCCATGATATTGATTCATAATTACGGTAGTTTGCGGTATAAGTAGAAAATATAAAAGAACCGGTCCGAGTTTACTTAAACATGCTTTCCAATTTATCAATTAGTAGATAGATAAAGGTGTTATTTCATAACCGGAGGTGAGGGGTGGGTCGGGACCCCCCGGACCCTCTCTGGCTACGGCCCCTATCCCGAAGCACTGAAGTAAGCGACGGCATTGCATATTATAGAACGGGGAAACCAATACACTACCACACAGTAAAAAAGTGCACGGCACGCAATGTATTGGGCGTGAATTTGATATAATTTCTTCAAAAAATAATATTTTGCACAAAACCAAATACTTTTATGGGAAAGCGACCTGTTCGGTTTTGTTACTCTATTTAACACCTAAAATATACCTGAAGGAAATCATCGATGGAAAGGTTCCGCAGAAAAACTATTTTTTAGTCATTCTTGGAATTCATTTTTGGAAACCTGCATGCAAAATTTCATAAAACTCGACCGAGTAGTTTGCCCGCAAATGTCAGACAGACATTTCGTAAAAACCACTGTTTTGGGTTCCTGGTACCTCAAAACGTGTAAATCGTTGAAATCTCGAAATCGAAAATTTCGACCGTCACAAAGCTTTCCTTAGGCAGTTATTCCACCGACGGCAATAGTGATAGTAATGCTGATATTGACGTGGTAGCAGTAATTTTTAGACGGTCTTTAATGTCTGCTACCACGTCAATACCACCTTTACTATCACTATTGACGTCGGTGGAATAACCGCCTAATAAATTGGAAAGCAAAAAACTTTATTAATCTAAATTACAGTAAACCCGTTTTCTCCTTCTTACATTTACAGAGACTATATGCCATATAGACTACAGATGCTCAAAATTGAGATTAATTATTTTTTTATGCTTATGCTTTCGCATGAAACCATTGTTTTTGTTTTCGATTTTTTCTTTTCGACGCCGTCTATCCCACCTTGGTGGGTCATGGACAAAGGTTGATTGATTGATTGAGGATGCACATGCATTAACCATAAACATTCAATGCCATTACGAGCTTTAATAGCACTAACTTACTAACTGCCACTAAGATACTAGGGCTTACAATTGAAAAAAATAACTAATAATCATTTAGCCAAGTTTTAATATCCCAACAATTAGAGAGAAATAACAAGGTATCGTTGCCATATCAACCACAAGTAGGATGGGGAGGCTAGTTAATTTCTTATTACAATTATCAGCCAGTATACATATACATTAAACTTTAGCTTGGAGTACGCTACGTTGCATTAGTACTTGGGCCTTTAAAGTTTAGTGTCAAGTAAAGGGTATTAGGGCCTACTAAAACAATAAACTATTCCTATTGCCCCTACATATGTAGGTATTTGTAACTAGAACTTACTGTATATTATCAAGTTGTTCAATTAACACCAAGGCAGCACATCAATCCATTCGTTGTTAAGTAACACTGATCTTCAGGTAAATTCAGTTTAACACCAAGTAAATACGGAGACTCATACGTGAACTAGTTCTCAGTCAAGCAAATATATCATGTCAAAACATACAGATGTTGGCACCGTTTTGTGTATCATCTTAAAACTTTTCACTTATTTTATCTATTGAAATAAACCTACAAAGTAAACAAAACAAAAACGTTGGACGAGATTTCCATATTTATCGTCTGCATAGCTAGTGACGTCTTCAAATAAAACAAGAGGAACAGAAATTTCTTGCAAGAAGGCAGCCATCTTGATTTTCTGGATATGGGCAGCCATTTTGGTTATTAGAGTGAGTTTTAGGGAAAGGTCGCTGGCAGCGACGCAGTTGTTTGTTTTCAATGTTTTGTTTACTTATTTTATTTTACAAAGTAAAACGCGGCAGAATGACTTTACATATTAAATCTGACAATGTCGATTTTGACAAAAATGACAATTGCGAAAATAGGGTGCATTTTCTTCCCTGTACAATAAAGGCTAATGGAGTGGCTAATGTCTCAAAATATTTTGAACCAGTAATAGAGAAACAGGAAGGTGGATGTAAGTAACCTTAGCTGGTTAGCCAACAACAGTTAATTTCAAAAAATATCCTAGCTTCTAATAATAAATAAGTGGGAAATTTGCAAGTGAAACAAAACTTTACAGCTTGATAAAAGTATTCGTAATATCTTTCTTATTATTTAGCATTTACTAGCGGACAATAGTCAATTGTCTACCCATTGTTTGTTCCATTGGGTGGCGGGCCGCACGCTGTACAACTTCTCTAGAAATTATAAGCTTGCCAAGTAATTAAAGCGACTGATTAAGATTGAAGCTATGGTGCTGCAAGTCTGCAAGGTTTTTTTAGATCTTTACTTTTTTGGCGTGGTGAATCGGAGTTAACCAAAAAGGTCTGCTCCCATTCTATAGCATTAGCCTCCCTTACTATCTCGATTAATCACTAAACAAACCACATAGATGCACATACGGATGGGGTTTGTATGCTTAATGATTTATCCAACTCGTAACCGTAAAACTGCCAGTTTCCTGAGGGGAAGCGCTATGTGGATCCCTTAATTGGAAGATAATGGACCAAGGCCATTAGTTCTTTATTGCCAAATGTCCAGGACCCCATGGAGTTTCAGATTATTGATATTATTTTCGCATTAATATTTGGCCATTGGCACGTCATTGATCATGTCAACGAACATGGGCTACAAGCTATAATCTCAATATAGGACAAGCTTAGTATTGCTACAATGTAATAGGCGTAAGTTTGACTTCACCAAGTTTGCGTCTGTATTGATCAATCAATCAATCAATCAATCAATCATGTATTTAAATGTTAGAACCATATATGGCATACATTACGTCATTTTTTTATAAATTATGTCATAAGTTAAATATAATATAATATAGCCTAGTATAAGTAGCCGATGAGGATCCTTGTCAAATATTACAATACACAATTATAATTATAATTATAACTCTCCCAGCCTATCCTCCAATGCCTCGGCCAGGGAATAGTATGCCCTCCGTATAAGAGCCTTCTTCACCCGAACCTTGAAATTGCTCCTGCTCAGTGCCTTTGTGCCTTCTGAAAGGTAATTAAAAAACTTTATGCCCCAATAATTTCCGCAATCTTTGACTCTATTTATTCTAGTGAACTGCACCTGAAGATTTCCAGCATTTCTGGTGTTATAGTTATGCACGGCTGAGTTTGTTATATAAGAGCTTCGTTCATCGAACACATACACCAGGCATTTTAGTATGTAGGCACTGGGTAGTGTCAAAATTTCAAGTGAGATGAAGTCCTCTCTGCAGTCTTCCATGTAGCCTCTGGAGGCCAGCACTCGTATGCTTCTCCTTTGCAAGCCGAACACTCGTGTTGCATGCACTGAGTGGCCCCCAGTGATCAAGTTCAAGTTCACCTTGGTTTCCAAGCTCCTTTCTTTTTTGGAGGCCTGCATCATGCCCAAGACTTCTTTTTAATACCTTGGAGTCAGTGTGAATTTTGTTTCAATAATTTTAGATTTGACGGCGTCTTTCCGTGGGTATCCACTATTAGGACAAGAAATAGAAATGCCAGAAAATTACCATGGTTATTCGTTATATGAAGCGAATGAGAAACTAAGCGAAGAGTCTGATAGAACATTGTATGTTTCCGAAGTTTTTAATAAATTTACATATTGGAACTATGACAAGACTCCTACGGCTAATGATGGGATTCAAAATGCGCTAAAATGGATTTCACTTGCTAATGCGGTATGTAGGTTTTGTTAGTCATTTATGAGATAATTAGAGGGAAAAAAAACCTTATAAGTGTGAAAATCAAATATGTCATGATATATCAATCGTGGATTATTTAAAAATATCAGGACAAACAGAAAACATTTTTCTAACAGATTGTCCCCAGTAAAGTTACTGAATTTGATTTGCGCAAAAAAGATTGTTGTGGTAGTCCTGAGGTAGGAGTTCATGAACTCTGAATAATTGGTGTTCGTGAAATTTACATGGGACGGCCACGAAACGAATATCTCCAATAAGTTAAAAATGATTTGGGGATAACGTTCTATGTGGAGCTGAAGAGGACTTGTCAAAATCGCGGAGACTGGAGACATCGCTGCAATATGTTGCTGCCAACCAGCCATCATCCGGCTGTAACTTGAAGACATGGATGTTAATATAGAGGAGCATTTCTGCTAATTTAACAATTTATATGGTTCAACGATCGATATTTATTGTGAAAATAAATTGTGCAAAAAAAAACGCGTGGAATTTGATCTTAACACTCCCGTTAACAAATCCCGTTTTTTGAACAAAATCAAATTTTACTGGAAATAACGTTCGGTGACAATTCCACCGGCGACTTTACTTCATTTGTGATTTGAGATTTTTGTTTGTTTTGTTTTAAGGAGACTATTATGTAGATACTTAACTTATCTATTACAAATTAAGTTATAATATGGTGGACTTATTAATGATGTCTACTACCAAACTATAACTTAATTTATAATAGATAAGTTAAGTATCTACGTAATAGTCCCCTTAAAACAAAACAAACAAAAAAATCTCAACAAATGAAGTAAATTCGCCGGTGCAATTGCCGCCTGAGAAGAAAAGATTCTCTTCATTTTGATACTTAAACCGATTGACCTTATTATGGGGCTCCTTCTGGCTTCTATCAGACACCTTGTTTCATTTATTAGATTTCAAGAGCATTTCACGTGCTTCCACAATTAAGGTTCCAAGAGGTCCTGTATATCAAAATGTATGTGAGTATTTCTTCTATAGAATGCGACTGGATAGGTATACAAGCGATATTTCCTGTGAGGTCTTGTGTGGTACACCAGTAAGGTTTTTCCCCATCAGTCTCTGAAAATATTTTGAAATAAAAAAATTCAAACGTTAAAAAGTGTCAGTCTCGTCAATGGTTTACACATAATTTCACAAACTTTGATCAACCCCATGGAATATAACAGCCTGGCAAGTCCTATGGTGCCCATTCCATTTACCGGCTAGGGCTATTTCCAACAACGGTGACGTGGTAGCAGACATTCAAGACTTAGGTGGCGTTTCCACCGACCTCGCATTGCAGAATTGACGGAAATGTTTATTTTCCTCTATGCCATAGTTAAAATTGATCAATGATCATACAGTAAAATCACAAACAAATCAACTAATATTAAAAAATGGCGTCATGGGATATGTTAAGTACAAGCATTTTAATAGATTTCTATAAAAAGAAAAATTCTAATTTCCGTCAATGTCATTTGCATTCTGCAATGCGAGGTCGGTGGAAACGCTACCTAAGTCTTGAATGTCTGCTACCACGTCACCGTTGTTGGAAATAGCCCTAGCCGGTCAATGGAATGGGCGCCTAAGGTAAAATGCTCCTCTACTTACTCGGCGAATCTAGTTCGCATCCAGGCTTTGGAAATGTTTTGCAATGAAAGGCGAGGTCTTGTTATCATTTTGGACCTTAAGAATAGACCTGAATTGGAATTTCACGGCGCGTTTATGATTATCGAGGAAAGAAAATGTACGCTAAACGCTATTTTTTTGTACCGCAATTCACGATAAGATAGATTTTATATTAAATAGTAATAAGAAGACTGGGTTCCAAATAATCTGCTCCCAAAGAAAAAATGTATTTTAAAAGTTTAAGAGTTTATTTTTATTTTCAGATACATTCGCCCATACCATCCGGTTGAATTTTTACATTTGCCAAAACAGCACCAACTGAGATCTACAGCTTAATTCACAAAGTTTCAGTAACAAATTTCAAATGATGTTAGCTAATACTGTAATATAGCACTAGGACAATAATACATTTATCGAATTATTTAATCCTAGCTATTTGTTTTAGTTGTTGTTTGTAACCACCGTAGGCCAATGGGGATAATAGCCTTAAAGGAAAGAAAAAGAGAAAACCTGAAATTTGATCATTTCAATCATACTGATTGAGCAGAAATTTTACAGAAGGAAATGAAAATCTACGTCTAAGATGACAAATCTTTTTTAAAATCTTCCCCTTGTGTTTCCTTTGCGCTTATCGTCACCAATGGCTGAATC
>OZ020484.1:44676587-44708369 GCA_963971405.1 Psococerastis gibbosa
GCGGCAAATATTAACTGAGATATGAATTATACAAGGTTTCAATCGGCCGCCATCTTGTAACTAAATAGTGGATTTAGCTGGTTAACGAACTCGATCAAGACATTTGTATGATCAAGTTGTGCCAAGTTTCATCAAAATCAGATAATATTAACGGAAGTTGGAGTGTTTCCTAAAATCGATAGACATACATATTGTATAAATGAAAAGTTGTGAAGAAATTTTCTGAAAGTCGAATATTGGTCGCCATCTCAATAGGTAGATGAATCTCCCTAAAAAACGAACGTTGGAACGTAGAAAAATTCGCACATTGAATTGTAAAATTTATTCAATTTTTATTTTTTAATAAATGTACTGTGCAAGTTATGGATTTAGCCTATTCCAGTTTTAGAAGATTATTTCATAAATGTATAAAGGTAACATAGGCTATTTTTAATTTCAGGCACTTAGTTCTTTCATGAAATTTACTGCGGGGACTAAAATTTCCCCCCAGAAAGGTTCATGACAAAAATTTGACACAAACAATCAAAAATACCCTACGATCATGATGTATGGAATAGTCTTCTACAAGTTCAGTAGGCCGCAGTTTTAATCATTTACTTAATATCGGATTATGGGGGGGGGGCCAATGGTCTACGCTCCATATCCTCCTCTTAAGAGTTAATTGGGAACCCCAAGTCGGTTTGTTGTTTTTATGAATAAAATCTAATTTCACATGATATATTGTAGAGCCATACATACATACTATAAATAATCGATACTTCCTGCAAAAATTGATTTTTACACAGGAAAAGGGTAACCACGTCCGGTTCTCACAGAAAGGAGAAGGGACAGCTAGCTACGTGTAACCATTTTAGGTGGCAGCCACCATCGTGGGTAAACGTAGGTAAGGGAAGTGGTGACATGTTTTCATAAATCAGTAATCACTTTTGTTCCATCCAACTTGGCGAAGTTAGCTCTGCTATACTCAATAAGCAATACCCGGGACATTTTACTTTACATACCCTACGAAGCATGGAAAGGTAGAAAGTGGGGGCCGAAACCAACAATCATTCGGGTGAAAACTGAGTCCACACCACTACTCTATATTATGTCCAGACATGCACAAGGCTTCCACTTTCCCCGCCTTTACCTACGATGAGCCACTCTTAATGAGTTTCTATTTATTTACATTGATTATGTTATTTAATTTTAGAATTCTACGGTCAGTAGCAGATACCTTAACAAGTGTACCGCAACGAGTTGACTACCTGACAGCGAAGGACATTGATAACATAAAGGGGTCTTTCGGAATTCAGCAGGATGGTAGAAGACACGCCAATGACGCCCAATCGGTTGCAATGTGGGTCGAAGAGTGCCGGCAACAGGAGCATTCTCCAATCTTATACTATAAGGAACAAGGTGCCGCACATCTCGACGGCTTCACAACTGAAGACATGTGCATAATTTTTATGAATTACGTTCAAAAAGAAATGCTTCAGAAGTTTGGTGGAAATATCATAGCCATTGACGGCACTCACGGCCTTAATGGCTATGATTTTCAACTTGTGACGGTGTTGGTTGTTGACGAATTTAGTCAGGGGTTTCCCGTGGCTTTTATGTTCACCAACAGAAAAGACACGGGAACGTATACCCATTTGTTTGCTTGCATAAAAGGACAAGTTGGGATAGTTCGCCCGAATGTTTTTATGTCTGACATGGAGTGTGCATTTTATAATGCCTTCATGTCAGTCATGGGCGAGGCTTGCCATGTGCTATTTTGTTCATGGCACGTGGACAGGGCCTGGCAAAGCAACTTGTCCAAAATTTCGGACGCAGCGATGAGGAAGGAAGTGTATGTAACTTTAAAAATCCTTCAACAGGACACCAGTTTGAACAATTTTCCTGTGTCATTGAACACTTTCGTTACGGCCCTTTTTGACAATCCGTCAACAATCACATTTGGAAGTTATTTTAAGGCAAATTATGTTAATAATTTTAAGAAATGGGCCTACTGTTTTAGACAAGATTGCGGCATCAATACCAATATGCACTTAGAATCGATGCATAAAATTATTAAATATTTCTTTTTAGATAGAAAGAGCGTGAAACGCTTAGACAAAGGTATTGATGCCGTAATGAATTATTTAAAAGCAAGGTCCTTAAGCAGATTAGTAGATCTTGGTAAAGGGAAAAGGACTCCAAAAAGTGCTGCTAATTTTAAAAAACATAAAATTAGCCTAAATTTCGAGTTACATTGTGTTGACCGCATAGGCGAGTACAGTTACAAAGTCAGCAATACTAGAAAAGGCACTGAATACTTAGTAAATAATAATTTAGGAAATGAAAGTGTATGTTGCGGAAATTATTGTTCGGTATGCAAAATATGCATTCATTATTTCTCTTGTGAATGTGAAGATTTTCGTAGGGGCAACTTTTGCAAACACATTCACATGGTCCATGTGAAATTCGGAGATGGCGCAATCCTTGGTATTGTAGAAAACTCAAGAGACGCACCATTCCTCAGCATTAGAGCACCAAGAATTCATTGCTGCTTCATCGGCGGGAAATGGTTCGAGCAGCATTGATTTAAATTATATAAAACGTAAAATTGAAATGATTTCTTCCGAGGTGTCCAATATTGCCGAGGATACAAATATATTACAGGAAATCAATTCCAAATTAAATGCCATCCATAATCTGTGCCAACTTAAAAATACAGTAGAGGGGTTTACTCGGCCAACTGGTGTGACAGCCAAAGATAAAAAAATTGAGCCTCAAAGGAGATTTGTTTCTACCAAGAAGAAACGACAAACATCTGCTCCATACCCGCAGCCTAAGGGCAGGGAAAGGGGGGACTTGAAACATTTTCTTGCGGGAGAGGAAATTTTATTCATTTCGAACGATAGATTGCACGATCATAATTATTTCTGAATAATGGTGTATGACCAATTTGTATTTAAACAATTTTTTTTTATTTTTTTTATTGGCATTGGGGGCTCACATACAGCCATGGTGGGTAGGTGGGGTTAAAATTCTACGTGGACTTCCCTTAGAAAGTCACATATAGCCTGGTAGGAGTCACTTTTAGAGATCATATGGGCATAATTAAAAGGGAGGACTGTCATTAAGGGGAAGATGCGGTCTAGTAATTTGTTTCTAGCTATAGTGAATTCAGGGCATTCCAATATAACATGCTGCATTGTGCCTTCACTTTCCAGGCAATGGCTGCAGAGAGAAGAGTATGAGCCCCGTAGGGTATGATAGATATATGCCTCAGAGAGCCATGGTTTGTCCTCAGACGTGAGATGGTAGATAAATACATGCGGTGAGTTGGGCCAGACACATTAGCAGACCATTCGTTTTTAAGCGGTCGAGGTAGAAGGAGCCAGAAGTATTGGAATTAAAGTCATTTACCCAGAACTGGAAATGGTGCTGTTTTATGGTCTTATAAAATTCCTCTTTCGGGAGCAAAATTTAAATTAAAAAAAAATTTAAACAATATATTCTATACTGTCTATCAGTCAGGACTTGAAGAGTAGTGACACAGACTCCAACTTTCACCCGAAAGGTTATTGGTTCCAGTCCCACACTACTACATTTTCTGGCCATGCTTCGAAGGGCATGTAAAGCGGGTGGTCCCGGGCTTTCCTAGTTGAGTGTAAGAAAGGGCTTTATAGCCCTAACTCCGCTAGGTTGGCTTAGTAATATAATAAAAAGTCAATATTTTATCTACCTTCACTTGGTAATATAATAAATAAATATTGACTTTTTGTTGTAATACTAAGCCAACCTAGCGGAGTTAGGACTATAAAGCCCTTTCTTACACTCAACTAGGAAAGCCCACCCGCTTTACATGCCCTTCGAAGCATGGCCAGAAAATGTAGAAGTGTGGGACTGGACCCAATAACCTTTCTGGTGAAAGTTGGTGCTGTACCACTACTCTACATGTCCTGAATAATAATACTTTTGTATTGTATAATTTGTCAAAATCGGCCTATATGAAACAAGTTTCAATGCTTTGCTATCGTCAGGCTGGGAAATACATATTACTCAGTGTTGCTTGTTTTCATAGCCTGACCATGGCCCGCGGGTTTAGTTATCTTGAGAAAGTTAATTTTTTCTGTTGGCCCATAATGTTTTGTCTACGCCGCATCGGTTTATCGGTATATGGCATAGTACGTGCGGCCAAAAGTCCCCATGGGCTGTTAGCGCCACCCTAAGTCAAGTCAAGTCAAGCATCGGTTTATATCATAGGAAACATAACGTTACTCGTTACTATACATTATAATGTTGAAAGGTTTATCGGCTTCTCCGCGTGTGAATGTGTTTGTAAAAGGGAATTGTGAATTTTTATCTTTTTTGTTTTACTTAAGAGTGTACGTCCCTTAGGAAATAACCATTCCAAAATCCGTTTATTTACGGGCCTGTTATTTTTAATTTAATTAACAATGCTAGATATTAAAGATTTGGCTCATTTAAGTTGTAGAAGACTACGCCATGTATCATATTGTATAATAGGGCATTTTCAATTTAATGATAAATTTTATTTTCAGAAGCTGGGCCTCGCAATGGAATCTCCCCTCTCACCTCTCCTGGCAGACATATATATTTATGGATTATATTGAAGACAAATTATTTTCTCTCCCGTCAACACTTCTATGACTTAAACTTCTACTTTCGTTACGTCGACGATATTTTATGCGGGCTTCGTGGCTCTAATAGACAACTAGAAATGTTTTTGAAGGTTATGAATAGCCTACCTTCCAAGATCAAGTTCACTATGGAACTTGACAGTGATAGATCCCTAAATTTTCTCGACTTAACTATAACACATACTGCCCTTTCTTTTAATATTTTCAGGAGACCCACTCAGAGTGACTGTGTAATACCGGCTTCGTCATGCCACTCTCCATCCTACAAGGCTGCGGCTTTCCATGGCACACTGGATGTTCAGCGTTCCCATGAATACATCAAAGACGTACCATACTGGAGATATGAAGAAACAACGGATACCGAGAGTACGACATGGAAAGGATCTGGATTAGACATGAACTCAAGAAAAAAACCCGTGGTGTATGCAGAACAGGACGTAACCAAGTAGAACAAACACTATGTCAAGATCCCGCTTTTAGGAGAAGTCAGGTGGCGTTTTTTCATGTGTTTATCTGATGATGGATAGTATCCGAAACCGGTCATATGAATAAATTTATTTTACTGTGGATCATTGCGTTCTTACTCTTCCCCAAGATCCACCAAGGAAACTCTCGCGAGGACGGTATTTTGATATAAGTATGCAGTTTTTAGGTTAAATTCATACAAAAAATTGTAATGAATGTATCTTCAGGCGCCTATCGCATGGTTTGTTGAGACTCTCACACATGCAAGCACGCTACCACCTTGCCACCGAAGACCAAGATGAGTAACTTAATACATAATCGAATTTTAAGAATTTTCTTCACTCATTTGAGACATAGACCCACCATTTTGTTAAGTAACTTTTGCTATATGCTTATGCTATACTTAGGAAAGAATTTAAAAGTAATGTACATAGTTTGGCATTTGATAGGGGTTAATATAATTAACAGAAATGTTGGAATCTGAAACAAGTGTCATTAGTAAGAGAATTTTCCATCAGGTACACTGGAACACCTCCAACCTCTACAAATTCAGATGATAATTGCTTCATAGTACTAGAAACGAGAGGGAATTATTTGGAACACAATTTTTGACTTCGTAATTTTGTTTAGACTAGTTAGGAGGTGAACATATCAGAAGTTCTCACCCGCAGCCCCTAAGCTTGGGGGAAGGGGGCTTTGAAGGTATAGTACCATTTTTTTGGTTTTTCGCTTGTATGTCGGAAACTGCGACCGAATAACTCTTGAACGATGCAACCAAAAAACAAATGCAGGTCATATGAATGTAGAGCATTTAATTGCCTTCAATAATTAATATTACTTCACTGTTTGACATATTTTCTTTCTAAAGTTGAGCCAATTCTAGTTATCAGAGGCGTCAAACGTATTGGCTGACATACACACATAGAGAGCACTGGACGGACGCCTAAATAGCTCTCTATAAGGCCATTTTAAAGGGAACGTGCATTTGTAACTATGAACATGTTTGTGCATTTGGCAAAAAGAAGGAAAAACGTTAAATGAAAACGAGGTTTATTGGTATTGAAAGTAAAAAAAAAAAGCGTAGATGAAAACTAATAGGAGGATCCACTGGCCTACGGGACCAGAGGGACGGATCCAGCCCAATTATGGGGGGGGGGGGGGGGGGGGGGGTAGCTGTATGCCAAAGTTGAAGAAACATATTTTATTTTTTTTATTTTTTGAAAAAGATAAATCGCATGCAAACAATTTAATGAATGTATCCGATTGACCTTTTCAGTCGCCTCTGTAGGTTATGAGAGCAAGAAATTGATTGAAATGGTAAAGACATTGTATGTTTTTGACTTTCAATACAAATAAACCTCTTTTTCATTTAATATTTTTTTCTTCTTTTTTTGCCAAATGCACACACATGTTCATAGCAACGAAACCACGTTCCCATTAATATGATCTAATAGAGCCATTTAAGCGTCCGTCCAGTGCTCACTGTGTAGGCCTACATAATGGTGTATGTCGGCCAATACGTTTAACGCCTCTGAATACTAGAATTGGTGTAACTATAGAAGGAAAATATGTCAAACAGTAAAGTAATATAAATTATTGAAGGCAATTAAATGATCTACAGCCCTATGGTTTGCATTTATTTTTTGGTTGGATCGTTGAAGAGTTATCCGGTCAAAATGATCAAAAATTGTTTTTTTTCCAAACTTACTGACTTTCCCGATCGGATATCTCGAAAACTATGCAAATTTTGGAAAACTTTACATCATAACAACGTGTAGCCAATTTAATCAGTGCTAATTTGGGATAGGACGGAAATATCGCTAGGGCGCGCAGTTTCCGAGATATATAAGCGAAAAACAAAAAAATGGTACCTTTAAAGCCCCCTCCCCTCAGCTGAAGGACTACGGGTGAGGACTTTTGACATGTTCACCTCCTAACTAGTCTAAATAAAGTTACGAAGTAAAAAATTGTGTTCCAAACAATTCTCTACCCATTTTTTGTGCTTCGGCTGCAGTTCTGAGGTCTTCACGGACTTTCGCTTCTACTGTTAGTCTCGGCCGTTCTCGTCTTTCTAGTTTACTTGCTTGCTTAAGCCATTTGGGTTCCACTGCCACGAGAATCTTATATCTTACCATTGGGTTTGAAGTTTGAACTTTCCTAAAAATAGAAAAAATCCATGATATTGATTCATAATTACGGTAGTTTGCGGTATAAGTAGAAAATATAAAAGAACCGGTCCGAGTTTACTTAAACATGCTTTCCAATTTATCAATTAGTAGATAGATAAAGGTGTTATTTCATAACCGGAGGTGAGGGGTGGGTCGGGACCCCCCGGACCCTCTCTGGCTACGGCCCCTATCCCGAAGCACTGAAGTAAGCGACGGCATTGCATATTATAGAACGGGGAAACCAATACACTACCACACAGTAAAAAAGTGCACGGCACGCAATGTATTGGGCGTGAATTTGATATAATTTCTTCAAAAAATAATATTTTGCACAAAACCAAATACTTTTATGGGAAAGCGACCTGTTCGGTTTTGTTACTCTATTTAACACCTAAAATATACCTGAAGGAAATCATCGATGGAAAGGTTCCGCAGAAAAACTATTTTTTAGTCATTCTTGGAATTCATTTTTGGAAACCTGCATGCAAAATTTCATAAAACTCGACCGAGTAGTTTGCCCGCAAATGTCAGACAGACATTTCGTAAAAACCACTGTTTTGGGTTCCTGGTACCTCAAAACGTGTAAATCGTTGAAATCTCGAAATCGAAAATTTCGACCGTCACAAAGCTTTCCTTAGGCAGTTATTCCACCGACGGCAATAGTGATAGTAATGCTGATATTGACGTGGTAGCAGTAATTTTTAGACGGTCTTTAATGTCTGCTACCACGTCAATACCACCTTTACTATCACTATTGACGTCGGTGGAATAACCGCCTAATAAATTGGAAAGCAAAAAACTTTATTAATCTAAATTACAGTAAACCCGTTTTCTCCTTCTTACATTTACAGAGACTATATGCCATATAGACTACAGATGCTCAAAATTGAGATTAATTATTTTTTTATGCTTATGCTTTCGCATGAAACCATTGTTTTTGTTTTCGATTTTTTCTTTTCGACGCCGTCTATCCCACCTTGGTGGGTCATGGACAAAGGTTGATTGATTGATTGAGGATGCACATGCATTAACCATAAACATTCAATGCCATTACGAGCTTTAATAGCACTAACTTACTAACTGCCACTAAGATACTAGGGCTTACAATTGAAAAAAATAACTAATAATCATTTAGCCAAGTTTTAATATCCCAACAATTAGAGAGAAATAACAAGGTATCGTTGCCATATCAACCACAAGTAGGATGGGGAGGCTAGTTAATTTCTTATTACAATTATCAGCCAGTATACATATACATTAAACTTTAGCTTGGAGTACGCTACGTTGCATTAGTACTTGGGCCTTTAAAGTTTAGTGTCAAGTAAAGGGTATTAGGGCCTACTAAAACAATAAACTATTCCTATTGCCCCTACATATGTAGGTATTTGTAACTAGAACTTACTGTATATTATCAAGTTGTTCAATTAACACCAAGGCAGCACATCAATCCATTCGTTGTTAAGTAACACTGATCTTCAGGTAAATTCAGTTTAACACCAAGTAAATACGGAGACTCATACGTGAACTAGTTCTCAGTCAAGCAAATATATCATGTCAAAACATACAGATGTTGGCACCGTTTTGTGTATCATCTTAAAACTTTTCACTTATTTTATCTATTGAAATAAACCTACAAAGTAAACAAAACAAAAACGTTGGACGAGATTTCCATATTTATCGTCTGCATAGCTAGTGACGTCTTCAAATAAAACAAGAGGAACAGAAATTTCTTGCAAGAAGGCAGCCATCTTGATTTTCTGGATATGGGCAGCCATTTTGGTTATTAGAGTGAGTTTTAGGGAAAGGTACTGGAGTCTGGACACGACACACTGACACAGGTCAACAAGGCACCAAACAGCTATTGGAAATAATTAAAATTAAGTAGTTGTCGACTTGTAGTTTAATTTACGGAGTAAAGAACTGAATTATTTGAAAGTGTTCCCTAATCCAAGGTATTTTTTTCAATTTTATTAACAGCGACTGTCAGCTTTAAATTGAGTAATAGTTGCAATAGGGGTGAATCAATCTAGGCTATTACGACTGGGTAAACGCCCATTTGTTTTATTATAAATCAATTTGCCAAGTTGACCGTGCGTCATTTTGATTTCTTTCTTTTTTTGATCTTGATGTTAAGTTAATCTCTACAACTACAATTATTATCATCCTTAAGTAAATAATTCGGTCCTGGGGCCAGAAAACAAGCATAAAGAGCCACCATGAATGTTGAAAGTTACAAATATTAGTAAAAGCCTAACACTGGCATGCCTTACTAACAGCAACTGTCAAATATAGGTAAACTACGCAGAGCTGAGCCATACGTCAGAGGCTCGCAGCAGAAAAATCACGGTAAGATGACTGAGGCATACCGTGCAAGTGTTACGAGAGCAACACTCAACTTAAATATAATAAAATATATAGATCGTGTAACTCTTGCGCAGTGTGCCTCAGTCTTACAGTATTTTTTCTGCTGTGACGTATGATCCAACTCAGCGTAGTTTTACAATAGCTTTACGAATTCCAAGCAATGTTCGGTACACCATCTGGATCAAAGGAAAGTCACAGTGTTGTGACTGTTGTCTTCAGCTATCGAGTCTCACTTCACTGGGACTCGTACCAGGGTTGTGCTGGCCATAAGAGCTAGGGGGGCTCGTCTTGCTCAAAAACCATGGTATATCGCATAAATTAATTGAGTTAGCCCAAAATAAAAATAAGAAATGGTCCCGAGGTATGATTTTTGTAAACCTACATGCAAAATTTCATCAAAATCGACCAAGTAGTTTGTAAATCAGGAAATCGATGAACAGACAGACAGACATTTCGTAAAAACCACTTTTTTTGGTTCCTGGGACCTCAAAACGTGTAAATCCGTTGAAATCTCGGAATTGAAAATTTCGATCACAAAGCTTTCGTATAAACGTATAAATTGGAAAGCAAAAACATTATATTTCGCTAATATAATACTAGAAATGAGGACCAAAGTGGGATTCCTTCGGTGCTCTGTCTCTGTCTCGGACCACCTATAGTACCCAGGATGACCCTGATTCGCACTGAACGTGTACCTAAGCCCGGATTAATCATACTTGGCGTCTGAACCGGTACTTTTGAATTCTAAACTTCGCCTGAAACTCAGACTATATTTAAACCTAATTTGAAATGCACCTTAGACAAAACACAAAAACCACCATTGATTCCCAGTGATTCTGACCATTGTGGTTAACTTCAGATAATTAGCCATTTTCGTTATCTATTGCTAATTATAGTTAAACCACTTACGCAATACAGAAACTTAATCATAATCACTGCCTACGAGGTCCTGATTGTGATGTGAGCCAAGTCTATTACTTGTCATTGCAGCGTTAATTGTTTTGTGAATCATTGTATGTTGTTTTTATAGGGATAAATACATATATCTGTGACCAGTAAGTACTACTTCATTATAGCATGAACTCCAATTTCACTCCAGGAAGTGCTGCTCAACCTACGGCGGAAGTTGAATTGACGCTATCATGCAGGTTTGTAAAATTATTTAAGAGGATAGGTCACGTAGAAAATTGGCCTCCAAAATTAAATATTTTTCATTTTTTATTTAATTAACTCAGCAAGTTATTAAAAATTACGCTCATCTAAGTTATAGAAGACTACTTCGTGCATTATATAATTTTTTACTTTTCGGTTTTGTAGTTCTTCCAAAAATCCCAGAATACGCGAAATTTTAGTCCTGTCTGTTCTGGTATTTATGGAAGAACTAATGTACCGAAAATTTAATATTTCCTATTACATGATGCATGAAGCAGTCTTCTACAACTTCTAAGAGCCAAATCTTTAACGACTTGCTTTGTTAATGAAATAAAAAAACAAAAAGTCAATAAAAACAACAAATTTTGGGGTGCTCATTATCTCGTCCTCTTAATAATGAGGTTGTGTGTGGCTATAATGCAAGTGTATTTGGCTAGCTTATGTTGTGTAGTATTTTTGTCTCTTGGCTAAGCCAAAAGATAGGTGGGGCACTAGCCCAACTCAGCTAAGGCGGCAATTCCATCGACCTCGTTTTGCATAATGCAAGTGACATTGACGTGGTAGCAGACATCATTAATAAGTCTTTAATGTCTGCTACCACGTCAATGTCACGTGCATTATGCAAACCGAGGTTGATGGAATTGCCGCCTTAGAACCTACAGCGTGGTGACAGAGTTCAGAGATCAGGTCTGTAAAATTGTAACGACTCTGAATTGTTGTATTTCCTTACAGGGAACTCATTCGTTCAGACCTTCTCTCAAAATCCGATCCAATGTGCGTGACCTTCGTCCAACCCTTTGCTGAAAAACGTTGGGTCGAATATCACCGCACCGAATGCATTCAAAACTGCCATGATCCCGACTTTGTATCGAAAGTGAAAATTCCATACCGTTTTGAGGAGCAACAGCTGCTCAAATTCATGATCTACGATATAGACGGGCCTAGTCCGAGATTAGAGGAACACGACTTTCTGGGCGAAGCCCAATGCACCCTCGGCCAAGTAGTAGCTACTAGGACTTCAAAAATTCCACTTAGAGGCAAAACCAATGATAATGTACAGCGAGGTTACCTTTTAGTAGTTGCGGATGAAGTGTCGACGGTGAAAGATGATTTAATTATGCAATTTAGCGGAGTTAAACTGGACAAGAAGGGCTGGTTTGGAAGAACAGATCCTTTTCTGGTATTCTACAAATCGACAGAGTCGGGAGCGTATTCTTTGGTGCATAAAACAGAAATTATTCATTGGAATGCGAATCCGAAATGGAAGCGGTTTACAATACCGTTGGCTAGTTTTTGTAGCGGTGATATGGATCGGAATATAAAAGTTGCTTGCTGGCACTCTAGTTCAAATTCAATAAGTAATCTCATTGGCGAGTTCTATATAACTGTGAATGAGCTTAGTAAAGGGCCTGGGGAGACGACGACATTTTCCATTGTAAATCCGGAGAAGCAGAAGAAACCCAAGTACACGTCTTCTGGTCAGATTCGGCTCGAATATTTTGAGCTTGTGAAGAATTATTCGTTCTTGGATTATGTGAAAGGTGGATGTCAGCTGAATTGTTCAATGGCCATTGATTTTACAGGTAAATATCCCAATTAAATTCATTGCTAGAACCGGACACCTCCACATGGACCACACGATCCGTTTTTTGCGCCAAAGTCAAATTTCGGAGGAAATATCGATCGTAGAGTAAGGCGGCAATTCCACCGGCGATTTTACTTCATTTGTGATTTGAGATTTCTTGTTTGTTTTGTTTTAAGGAGACTATTATCTAATATAAATTAAGTTATAATATGGTAGCAGACATCATTAATAAGTCTCTACCATATTATAACTTAATTTATAATAGATAAGTTAAGTATCTACATAAATAGTCTCCTTAAAACAAAACAAACAAAAGAAGTAAAATCGCCGATGGAATTGCCGCCTAACCCCCATACGGGATAATCCACACCATTTAATTTTTACTCAACCGTAGCCAAAGCCAATCATTGTTAGTATGTTACTACATACTATGCATCAAACTGTACAGGAATATTTCTTCTTAATTTTTGATTTTCTCTAGTGTGACTTCGTGGAACTTACGACGTAATAAAAAATAATAATAATAATTACTTAGCTTAGTCCTCAAAACAAAAACAATAACATATTTATGTGCATCAATGTGGTACGACCGGTTTCGGCGCTAGGCCATCGTCAGGTATAATACAAGTAGAAATGGAAACAGATTAACTAACTGCTGATCCTAGTTAGTGTTAAGGTGCGGTTTCCACCGACCTGCAAGTGCAAAATACACAAACGGTGACGTGACGTGGTAGCAGACATTCAAGATTTAGGCGGGGTTTCTTTCGACCTCGCATTGCAGAATGCAAATGACATTGACGGAAATTTGAATTTTTCTTTTTATAGGAATCTATTAAAATGTTTGTACTTAACATATCCCATGACGCCATTTTTTAATTTTAGTTTGTTTGTTTGTGATTTTACTCCATGATCGTTGATCAATTTTAACTATGGCATGGAGTAAAACAAAAATTTCCGTCAATGTCATTTGCATTCTGCAATGAGAGGTCGGTGGAAACCCCGCCTTTATTAATGATGTCTGCTACCACGTGTGTATTTTGCACATGCAGGTCGTTGGAAACCACGCCTTATTTGTTTCCATTAATTTCTATTACACCTGACGCCTAGTGCCGAAACTGGTCGTTTAATAGTATTTTTTTTTATTTTGTGGACGAAGCTAAGCCATTAAATTTATTTTTATTATTTCTTCCTTCTACTAATGTCTCAAAGTAAAATCTATATTTTTTTACACATATAGAATTTCCCCTCTATTATTTTTTTAATTTTAATTTTTATTTGTATATTTCAGGATCAAATGGAGACCCGGTGACGCCACAATCACTGCACTACATCAGCGATCAGCCAAATTGGTACGAACAGGCCATCATTTCCGTCGGCAGTATAATCCAGGACTACGACACTGACAAGCAGTTTCCGGTTTTGGGTTTCGGTGCCAGGCTGCCCCCTGACGGACAAGTGTCGCACGAATTCTTTGTCAATATGGATCCATCTAACCCCTACTGCAATGGCATTAATGGTGAGTAAACTTGCCGTGTCCAACGGATGGAAAAACTTTATGAGTGACGCCTAAAGGCCAAAATCAGCTTAGGAAATGGCATTTTAATTTTTAACTTACGATGGTGTAGGCGGTAGCAAATCTACACTCCAAAATCCCGCAATTTTTACTTTTTTGTTTAAAAGCAAATCGTGTTTTTGTACCAAGTTGAGTCTTACAAGAAGTGTCCATTGTGGCGCTACCTAGAATGTCGCATCCCTTCGAAGAAATACTCCTCTACATTTTGAATTATGACATGTGGCCATCACAAACACCGATTGGCCCCAGTTTTTTAAATGCTTCCTCCTTTGAACAAATCAAGTTCAATAATATCGGTGTTTATAAAATGACACATTTCATGTAACAAAATGTAGGGGAGCAGTTTTGCTAAGGGATTTTGTAGACAGCACTACTATCGATATTCATGCGATATTAAATTTGTAAATTGTTTTTTAATATACCGCGTAATCCATCAAAGATGTAGCCTAGTCTCGTTGTAGAATAGTTTTTTTTAAGCAATTCTATGAGCATATTTTCACGAGAAAAATAACAAAAACAAAGCCTAAAATCTCAGCTGAAACTAAAGCTGCACCATCCTCTAATCCGATATTCGTAAACCTATAATAGGTGCCCCATGCGCACATCGGCACCTGTGGCATAACAATGCGAGCTCTAAGCCTGCCACCAGTTATCTACTCAAACGAACATCCCATTTCACACTGAGCCTTTCAGCCAGGTGTGTGACGAAAATTTTGGAGGAGCCATCAAGCCATCTCAACCAAAAGGCGCCCATTCCACATACGTCAATCGTCAATGAAAAGTTGAAAAATGACGTTTTAGCAGACATTAAAGACATACTGAAAATTCTGCTACCACGTCAATTTACGTCATTTTGACGTCATTTTTCAATTTGTCATTGACGATTGACGTATGTGGAATGGGCGCCAAAGAACCAGTTGCCCATGGCAATTGACTTAACAAAAATAAATAAAATTGAATAGATACCGAAGCCAAAATATAAGCTAAGTAAGGTTAATAGTGGCGAAACGTAAGGGGAAATGGCAAAGGTTGCCAAGGGAAAGTTGACTGAGTTTGTCGGGTTCCTACATAATAAAAGAAAATGTGCAATCCAGCAGGCAGTGCTGACAACAAAACCGGCGCAGTACGTTTTTGCACTCGTGATGTGGCAAAATAACTTCAGTATGACTGTAGTTAGCATATGACGGGAACCTCCTTGCTAAATCTCAGTCACCACTTTCTGCCGCTTCATTGTTTACACTGGGGACGCTGATCTTACCCGCCTGGACTTAACCCAAGTTCGTAAGCGAGTCAAGCTGAACTCACCCAAAGTCAATAAATCAGTGAATCTGCTGGAACACTTTTGTTTATAAGTTTAGACACCCACACTTATGAAATTTTTTTTCAAATATTTTTTTAGGTGTTCTTGCTGCTTACCGCAATTGCATTAGGCAAGTTCAGCTGTACGGGCCCACCAATTTCGCGCCAGCTATCCACCACGTGGCCAAATTCGCCGCCGCCTACCGCGACGGGTCTAACTACTTCATTCTGCTCATTTTGACAGACGGCATCATAACTGATGAGCCTCAGACTATTCAGGTTTACATCGGGCCTAATATGCATGCGCCATTACCTTTTATATTACTATTTGTTTGGTTTATTAATTGTTTACGGAAATTGGGACTAAATCATGGCTTACATGATACAATCAGTCGGATTCATAAAAAGAAAGAAAACCTTAAGGCCAACGCCATTCGTATTTTGTACAAAGTCGAATTGACACTCCAAAATCTGACATTTTTTATTTTTTACTCAATTTAACATGCAATTTATTAAAGATTTGGTCTATTCAAGTTGCAGAAGACTATTTCACAGGGAATTTTTAATTTTGGGTGTAGTAATTATTTCATGAAAATCGCAACACTGTAAACTCAACAACAACAACAAAAAACATTATTGTGTATGAAATACTCGTTGTTCTGTACTAATTGCAAATCTTCAATAACTTGCATATTAACTTAAATAAAAGTATCTACGTTCGATATTCTCTTAATTCACAAATTTTGAGCAAATGCCTCAGGAGCAGATTCTAATTGTTATTACTCTCGAAGCAAATGGCTTACTTGTTTTTATGAATTCGATTGAAGAGGTGAACTGTGTTGCATAATTAGCAACAAAATGAGGGTTAATGGTCCACAGAACTGAAATTTTCTGCAGCTAACAATATTGCATAGGCGGCTATTCCACCGACGTCGTTTTTCAATGTGCATGTGTCATGACGTGGTAGCAGACATCATTAATAAGTCTCTACCATATTATAACTTAATTTACAATAGATAAGTTAAGTATCTACATAATAGTCACCTTAAAATATGGCAGAGACTTATTAATGATGTCTGCTACCACGTCATGACACATGCACATTGAAAAACGACGTCGGTGAAATAGCCGCCATAAGTCAATGGGTATAGCGGAAAATGTTGCCTAGTTGAATATTGCGCAGCTTTGACGTTCTCAATTTTACCGCTTGCGTTCATGACAATGAAATCCGTTGGCATGGGCATTAAGGTTATTACCGTAGTTGACTGGCGTTTGCAGAAGGCAAGTCAATAGGCGTTAATGCGGCGTTGACAAAATACTTGAATTGTTTCTCTGTTAAGCCCTCTCATTGGGTGATACTCAGGTAATATATGTAGTGACTTACGATCAGAGTAGAGTGCTGTAAGGCTTATGTGTTAGAAGTAGGTGCAAAATTTAAAAGCATACTCCCTTAGCGAATGGTGGCGAAACATAGTTCCAATAGAAAGCCCCTATTTTGTGCTGTTGCTCACTGCAAAATTTACTTACAGCCTCCTAATTAGGTATATTTAAAAAATTTTATACCGAGTTTACAATAAGTTAAGGGACATATTTATTTATTGCACTAAATCATCATCAATAATCAGCTGCAGGTGTGATACCTAAGCCTCCTTCACTCCCTCCTGTCTTTCCACTTCAGATTATTCTAGACGTCCTCTGGTACCAGTCCCACTCTTCTAAGATCGTTCTCAACCTGGTTTCAGAATCTCTTCCTTGGTCTAAATCTTCTTCGTTTTCGCTTTTCTTTTGCCGGCTCGAACCGTTTCATTCAGTCTCCTCGCTGTCTTCGCCACCAACAGTTCTTCCACCCTGAACTTTCTTCTCATCGCTTCATTTCTATCCTATCCCTTCTTGTCCTTTTGCTATAAATATCACGGCAAACCCCCATTATGGTTGCGTTGTAACTTTCATTAGTTGAAGCCACTCTCAAAACAAACACAAAACGGCGGTCTTCAATTAGATCACAGAGGTGCTTCTAGCAATTCTTTGGCCTTAAATGTGCCTGCATGAAGCAGCCTCGCTGTACCGTAGAGCTTAGCTATCTGTAGGCTTATCTAACATATAGATTACCATGCATAACACCATTTTGTGCTTTTAGCTATGTCATTATTTTTGTTGGTGGGGGTTTCAAAAGAATCATAGACGATGATTATTGTAACGTTAATATCGCTCACTTTTCACCTTTTAAGGTGGCTACTGAATCACTAAATACAGTGTCTGTGCTGAAGTGACGGTCATTTTATCCTATATACCATACGAACCATTTCGCATTTCGGTTGGTTACTTTTTTATTCATTGCGCATGTGTTAAGTTGGCTCACATGCTAATGCACAAGTGCATACCGCGCTGAGGCGTACGCGTTGCCTGAGACTTTAACTTAAGCCCCCAGCAAAAGTGCCCCAGCGTCTAAGGATGATTTGCAATTGGCACAGCCTGTGGAACCACAGTGCTTCTTGTGGGAATCGCTGACTTGTAGCAACTTGTCAAAGTCAACATTCCGAGCACTGTGCACCCTGCTGCTGCCACGTTCGATGGCCTCAATGACCGTGTACATAATAGAGACTGTCAAAAAAACCTGTCAGAATGTGCCAACACCTTTTCTTAACCCCTGGAAAAAAGTTAAAAAAATTATTAACAGCGTCTATGATCCTATCACTTTCCACTATCCTAAATGTTATGTTGACCCACCATGTATTTCTTTTGCAGGCCATAGTCGAAGCATCAACCCTACCCCTGTCGATAATCATTGTCGGCGTGGGGAATGCAGATTTCAGTGCCATGGAAAAGCTGGACGCGGACACGGTGCCGCTGCAGGCCAACGGCAAATACGCGGCGCGTGATATTGTGCAGTTTGTGCCGCTTAACAAGTTCGTTGGCACACATGACCGGACGGTCGCTAGAACCCACCTTGCGCGAGAGGTCTTGGCCGAGATTCCGCGACAATTTCTCTCGTATATGAAGGTGAACCGTATTGTTCCTAAACCACCGCAGGCGTCTAACGCCGTCCTGCTACCGCCCGATCCCGAGATTATGCTTAAAGCTCCTTAAATTTTTTGGGGAGGACTTGAGTTTTGTATAGAAGAGAAACAATTTGCATTATTGAGCTAAGACAAGGTAAATTATACTTATAATTTGGCTAATTTCGACCAATCAGAATAGGTCTCTTTGAGTGAGACTTAAGCCAAGGGTATATTTAAATAAATCTACATATTACAGTTTGGATCCTCAACTGTTGACACTGGTGGTGTACAGGGGTACTTGCAGGCATTCCCGCGATTGGTCTCTCAAATTTTGTCGGAGGCATTTGCCATAGCTTATGGAAAAACAAAGCTTCATGTTCAAATACGTCAAAGAACATTCCTAAACTGTCGTGTACCTTGTTAGAGACCCGAAAAATTTTCCGCCTATGTTTAGCATATGTAACAATTAACAGCGATCAGAAGCATTATATGGGCATGTTGCTGACCACAACATCCCAAATAGGGCAGTGGTCATGAGAGTATCCTCGACCTGTGCTCAGGTTTTTTAGAAGCATTATTTATTTATCGTTAACGACAGTGCTGAAAAACTCAGGCATATTTCGGGATAATTAAATTCTCTTTTATACAAAACCCTAGGGTGTACTTCCCTTGCGCCCTGAGTCCAAGCATTTAGTTTTCCTATCTTAGGCGGCTATTCGTTTTTCATAATGCAAGTGCATGACGTGGTAGCAGACATCATTAATAAGTCTTTGCCATATTTTATGGAGACTATAATATAGATACTTAACTTATCTATTATAAATTAAGTTATATTATGGTTGAGCCTTATTAATGATGTCTGCTACCACGTCATGCACTTGCATTATGAAAAACGAGGTCGGTGGAAAAGCCGCCTTATTCAAATTCTACATACATTTCATTAAAATTGTATTACAGTACATACTATCTTTAATGCTTGGATTCTGGGCCTTATTTTCATTGCTTGGCTTGTGATATGTCTTTCAAAGTTTCAAACGCACATTATTTTCCAAGTTTCCCATGTGTTTTTCGAATGCTCTTTTGCATGTGTTGTTGAACCATTATCATATTAATATTGTTTTCGTTGTGCAAAATTGTATGCGAGAAACCCCTTTTGGCTCAATTATAAGCTTTCATACACTTTGTCGTAGACTTCACACAGTCCAAGTCAGTGCCATCAAGCGTTCACAAGGCTATTTTTTAAGGCCATTTTTATAGACTCATTGCACCTTGACCAACCAATGATACCATTTCCTTACGGATGGAATTTGTGTTTCACTTATATTTTGGCCGTGCTGACACCCCTGATGACAACCTACATCAGCTACATGACAATAGGCACTTGCTTGGTAAAAGATAGTATGGTACCGTACTTACTTGCTTGCTTCCTTAACGTGTCCGCGCCTAGGACACGTTGATCCAAACCGTTGGATGGCCTTGTCGTTGGAGTCTAAAAGATCTGTCTGTGACACAGCTTCTCCAGTCCGTAATTACCATAATTAAATGTTTCTCTTGCCCTGATTCTCATTAGCTCGGGACTCTGGCTGGGCGCGTCTTATAAAGCCAGCTCTGAGTAGTTGTTTTCATTGTTTGTTAATCGAAATGGGTGGGACCATTACGCATGCTCAGTAATTAGATTTTTCTATAGCCCTATATAGGAGAGATGGGGCATTTAAGCGCGCCAAAAATATTTTTTGAATCCTGGGACCATCTAATGTCGCGTTTCCTATAACCAGCCATTGAAAAAAACGTACCAATTCAATTCAATTCAAAAAATATTTCTGGCGCTCAAATGTCCCATCTCTCATATACAATATATAGTAAAACTCAAGGATTTTCAACTTTGCATTTTTTCATATTGTCTGCCAATAAGGTAGTCATTCTTAAAGCATTCCTTGCCACTTTGTACTAGTAATGGCCAGCTTTTTTTTTGATCCGATTCGGTTCGATCATCGGTCCTCGGCATCCGGACCAAAGCAGACTGAATCCATCGCTAGTTTGTATAGTAGTTTGTCGAAAGATTCGAAATGGTTGGGACCATTTGGCATGTTCAGTAGTTAGTTATTTCAACGTTGTTTTTTTTCACATTGTCTTGGTTATTGATTCTCATTCTTAAAGCATTCTGTGCTACATAACAGTAAAGTTTGCTACGCCTCACTTTCAATGCACACGTTTATGAATCATCTATCAGCTATCAATAGACAGGGTATTGGATGCATTTTCCGTACTCAGCGGCAACTTTACAATGAAAATTCCTTCATTCTTCATTTTTGTGGATGCAATTCCACTGATACCATTTTCTGAAAGGTTATTAGTTTGCGTAACTTAAAACGGTTTAAGTAGAAGCCGGCCGTTGACATTGACGCCTGGATCACACCAAAATAGGGTGGTTTCCATTTTTTATTGAATGTAATATAAATATTTGGTCTCGTCAATAAGTAGAGGACAATTTCATACATAGTACTACGAGGAATGTTTCAATTTTGGCGCAGGCGTTTCCCGTGAAACTGATAGGCATTAGAAAGTTACTGAATTATCAAGTTAATGAAAAAATAAAGCAACAAAAATTGAAAACACTTTATAATATGTTGTAAAAAATAGTCTTCTACCATTTGGCGAGACCAAATCTTTATAATTTAAGTATTAAATTCAATAAAAATATAAACCAACCTATTTTGGAGTGATCCAGGGGTGGCCAATGTAAACGGGTCAGCTTTCTCTTAATACCATATTGATTAAGTTCTTGAAGTATTTGCTATAAAAAAGCCCAGTTTTCGTTGCCTCGGTTGGCGGTATTTGCATGTTTTAGATAGGCGCTTATTCCACCGACCGGCTAGGGCTAAATACAAATACGGTGACGTGGTAACAGACATTCAAGACTTAGGCGAGGTTTCCACCGACCTCGCATTGCAGAATGCAAATGACATTGACGGAAATGTTTGTTTTACTCTATGCCATAGTTAAAATTGATCAATGATCATAGAGTAAATTCACAAACAAACTAAAATTAAAAAATGGCGTCATGGGATATGTTAATTACAAACATTTTAATAGATTTCTATAAAAAGAAAAATTCCGCCAATGTCATTTGCATTCTGCAATGCGAGGTCGATGGAAACCCCGCCCAAGTCTTGAATGTCTGTTACATTTCACCGTATTTGTATTTAGCCCTAGCCGGTCGGTGGAATATGCGCCATACCTGCTAGGCCAACACGTGTACTGCCCAACCATCATCCGAAAACACTTGGCGAGACTTTTTTTAATGCAGAAAAAGGCATATTCGTCATATTCCGGATAAGAATCGTTCCATTAGTATTACAATTCCACGCTTAAAGACTTACAATGTGTCAGCAGTCTGATCGAGGCGTTTATAATACCGGGGTTAAATAAATACCCTAGGATTATAACTGTAAACAAACAAATTTTGAATAACACTTTCCATTATAAAATTATCTTGTTTACCAGTGGATTAAATAAATACCGGTATTATAAACGCCCCGATCAGGCTGCTGATAGGAAGGCTCTATCATTATTACTATTATGATTATTATTGAGCGTGATAATTTTTTCAATATATTTCATCTGGACAAGGGAAAAAGTGAAGTGATTTAGAGAGTGGAGCTTGGAACCCGTTCATACTACGGCCAATGTCCATTAATCAACTGTTGAACAACAGCAGCTTAACCTTGTTAGCAAATACAGTCATGTCCTTTAATGAGAAGTCAGTGATATCGAACTGGTTGGTGTAGGCAGCCTCAGGACAGTCTAACAAGTGCTGGACAGTGGCCAACCACGTGTTCCGCGGTTTCCTCGGACTCATTGCATTCCCAGTACACGGCAGGACCTCCATGACCCAGTTTGGCCATGTAACCTCGTAAGAGACCATGACCAGCCGGTCGTACGAGCCGTCTCTCTACTGTCATTCAGTCTGTGCAATGAGGGACGAATAATTTCGATGCACGCAATTCGAGCGTTAACCGCCAACATACCATTTCAAGCTCTTTATGTACAGTTTTAACAGGGCAGGCTCTATTACTAGGCGACCCCCCACGCTGCGCACGCGGCACTAAGGGGGAAGAAGAAAAATAAGACCCTATTATTTAGCACATTAAAAAATAAGCCTCGCCAAATGTCTTCGTGTTATGGTCGAGAGAAGTTGTAGACATAATTTCAGTTCATTATTGCATGGGAAATCTATTATTTTTTCAATTAAATATGGGACTTTGGGAGCAAAAAATAAACTAGATTTAAGCTTAGCTACCTTTTAAAGCAGTACAATTTTGGAAATGTGGTCTTTATTTGCCAATTAATTACTTAGATTTAATAATGAACATTATAATAATATTTCTATTTAATTTTAGCATAACTCAGATCTCAATTTATTTTACTAAATAATGGGAATTTTGAAGTTGAAGTATGTTCCAGTGCCAGTGTGCACTAGGCTAACTGATAATTAAACAATTCTTAAACAATGGTGCCGCTACTTTGTGGAACTCAACTTAGGCGGCAATTCCACCGGCGGTTTTTCTTCATTTGTGATTTGAGATTTTTTGTTTGTTTTGCTTTAAGGAGACTTATTATGCAGATACTTAACTTATCTATTATAAATTAAGTTATAATAAGGTAGCAGACATTATTAATAAGTCTCTACCCTATTTTAACTTATAATAGATAAGTTAAGTATCTACATAATAGTTCCCTTAAAACAAAGCAAACAAAATATCTCAAATCACAAATGAAGTAAATTCGCCGGTGGAATTGCCGCCTTACTACAACTACTACACTTCTTACTTAACGTGTTCGGGCCTAGGACACGTTGATCCAAAACACTGTGGCCTCGTCATTGGCAACATTTTTGTGTATCATTAGTTTGGTAATTGACAGCTAGCCTAGTTTACGCTTTATCGTACTTATTTTGAATGCCCCCTAATTGTGGATTGGAAATAGTCTAGTAGCTTTATGTAATAATGGCTGTAGCCCTATAGGGTTGGAGGTCGCTACTCGCACACTGTCATTTTACTTGACTGTTTACGGAATGGGGGCTGAAGTAAATATTGATAAAATTACTAAAATGCTGCTGAATTTTACTTAAATCATTGGTTTGAATCCGAACGCCACTGCGAACAAAAATCTGATAGCTCTGAAAAAAATCAACGCCGCATAGCCCAATAATAAATAAAGCGGTATATTTTAGCTAATATAATTGGTGCTTTTTACAAGATAAGTTTTGAGTAAGAAAAATGCAACAATTCCAAGTCAAGAGTGTCTAATAAATTGAATATGCCGCAATCGCACTTTAATATAACACGGAACTACCTAAAAATAAGTTATGGGGCACGCTGGCCGTTTACAGGACAATTTGTTAAATCTGACGTTTTACATATGGGCTAATGCGTACATAAAGTAAACAAGAAGTTAAATTAGAATCCGCCCTACGGGTGTGTTTAAAGTCAGTACGGCAAAGTGTATTGTAGGCTAATTATCCAATTGATATAACCAATGAGAGAAACGACTGCTTCATACATTCAGTCATTCACTATTGTGGCTCATCTTTTGCCACTTGTATTGCCAGTAAGATGACAAGGTCATCGGCAGTTTGTGAAAATAGTACTTCTTGTTGGAGTCTTTGACTTGCAGCAACTTGTCAAATAAACAATCTGAACACTGGGCATCCTACTGGTGCTATGTTCATCTCAATGGCCCCATGCATGATGGGGACTACCAAAAACCTGGCAGAATGCATAAAACTTGCAGGTCTTATAGGGGTTAGCAAGCTAGCTTTACTACGGGGACAAATGACGCCCTGACTATAGTAAAGAGAAACCAGGACTTACCCAGGGGCTGAGGTCAGGAGAGATGTAACCAGAGGGACACTATTTAGAGACTCATGTTACTAAAGGAGGCGGACCTGGTTACTATAAGCCTAAGGCTTCAGTATAAGGGTTACCAGACCTGACAGGTTTCGACCCAGCAAAAAAGAACCTACGATTATAAGCGCTTTGTCATACCCACTTCAAACACACGATTATTACTGCTTTATTATTCTTAAACAATCATTAAGCCTTCTTCACATCTTGATGTGTTTTTCTACAATATATCTACATGTGATTTCTATACGCTTAACTATTCTTGAGCAATTTCTATTGTGATGACTTAAGTGTGAATTTTAAATAATTGGTATTCGTACATTTTTTAAATTGCATATTGTTGTATTGTGTCGAGTAGATTAAAGTCTTATATTCCACTGTTTTAAGTGTTATGGGTGTCTTCATTTTCTCTCTTTATTAATAATTTTTCGCTTAGATCCCAAAGCAACGCACGATTTCAGTGCTGTTACCTACAAAATTTGCTTCCAAGTAATCTTCCTCATTAAACTACAAGCCCTCATTGACATAATTCATAAACTTAGAATTTATATAATCGCTTTCTGCTTCCTTTAGGTGCCCATTCCACCGACCGGCTAGGGCTATTTACAAAAACAGTGACGTGGTAGCAGACATTCAAGACCTAGGCGGGGTTTCCATCGACCTCGCATTGCAGAATTGACGGAAATGTTTTTTTCCTCTATGCCATAGTTAAAATTGATCAATGATCATGCAGTAAAATCACAAACAAACTAAAATTAAAAAATGGCGTCATGGGATATGTTAAGTACAAACATTTTAATAGATTTCTATAAAAAGAAAAATTCCGCCAATGTCATTTGCATTCTGCAATTTGAGGTCGGTGGAAACGCCACCTAAGTCTTGCATGTCTGCTACCACGTCACCGTTTTTGTTAATAGCCCTAGCCGGTCGGTGGACTGGGCGCCTTAGAAATCCAACACATTTTCTCAATTATTCACAGGTGGGAGGGGTGGGGGGAGTCTGCAAGGGGTTCCAAAGTTTGTAATTTGTGAATGATATGAACATTTGGGAAGGACCTGGGACCGTTTTCACCCCCTCCCCCCTTCCCCGCTGACGAATATACTGGATTAGCTCCTGGTTTAGCTACCAATTCCTGTATGTATTTGTTTTTGTTTGATATTTTTTTTTGTAGGTGTTTGCATGTGAAACATACTATTATGTCAAATAATTGGGTGTTGAATTTCGCCATTGCCTTCGTAAACATGGCTTGCCAATCCGAATTACTGTATGCCATAGAGTTATCATTTCCTTAGATTTTAGACTCAATGCATGTGGAACATGTCTTTAGAGGAATCGTTACAAACTAAAAAAAAAATCGGCATGGTGGATATTAAACTATACTAATTAAATGCTCGTTCCGCAGCCCCCATAACGACATATCGTTATTTGAAGAGCTCCAAATTTAAAAACTTTGATAGTTCTTAACTTATGTTTCCTTACCTGAACTAGCCTATTATTGATATTTTAAATTTGAAAACCTGTAACACATTTGACAGACGTAAGCAGACGAGAGAGACAACACACTTCAGAAATAAGAAATAAGAAATAATAATAACAATAAATCAGAAATAATTCAGAAATAAGAAATAATTTGCCCTGTTAAGTAACAGAGTAACAAGTTTTTCACTGAACCCAACCTAAAGTGGATTATCAATGGAGACCTCAACTAGTCCTCAGCCTTGTGATTGGCCAGGTGAATCCCCATTCTTATGTTATGGGGAGAGGTGCAGATCAAATTTCGCGAGTGGCAACCCTGTTGTAGGATAACTGCACCTCTCTATATAATATTAATATGGAGATGCCCCGGGACAATCACAGTAAGGTGCAGGCCCTCCCATGTTCCTATAGGAAAGTTCACCATTTTAAATATTTAACAAGGAGCTCTTCAAAAAACAGTTATGCCAATATTGGGGTAGTATATTTAGCCTTTATAGCTCTTTATTTTGTACACCTAAGTTAGAAATAATTGTTTAATTCGTTACATTCCTTTCCTTTCATAATTTTTGAAGTCGGTCTGGTAGCAATTTTAATTCAGCTTTTCAGCAAAATGAACAGTGGCCACTAATAAGAAATCAGCTGTTAACTACGCCAACTGCGACAGCAGCTTAAAAAACGAGATTGGTTTCCTTACAGTCAGGGCACATTCTTGTTGTAATCTCTGACTTGTCCAAGTGAACCATCTGAACACTGGGCATCCTGCTGCTGCTATGTTCGATGGTCTCAATGACCGCATACATGATAGAGACTGTCAAAAAATCCTGTCGAAGTGAACAAGCTGTATGTTTCCAATGTTCCATGAGAAAATCATTTGTGCTTCGCCGTGAAAGTATGCCTAACAATATTTATTGTCAGAATTTGAATTATGTGAAGATATTTTCTTTTTTACACGCAATGGTAGTTAAATCCATACTCACCCCTAAGAGCCCCTGCGTACCTATCTTCCTACATTGATGAGAGCAAAAAATGGTGCACGTATATGATCCTCCTGGTACTGAAATTACTGAAATATCAACTTACATTACGGTATTTTGCTTGTATCGGCAGTGGCGGATCCAGACTCTAATTTTGGATGGGTGGTCTATTTAATTGTTGAATGGAGAAGAGAGAATTCTCCCTTTCCTAAATCAATACAGGGTGTTCAGTTTTCTATAATAATAATAATAAGTGATGATATCCACTAGATATTCACTGTGGTGGTTTTTATGGAAGGATTTTGGTCAGTTATTTATGAAAATAAGTAAATGTTTTTCATTTTATTAGAAATCGCTTTCGGATGAGGCAAACGCCTCGCTGCCCCCTCAATCCGCCATCGCAGTCATCAATGTAAAAAGACTGGTACACACGGGCTCTCAGGGGTCAGTATGGATTTTACTTCAATATTTCATTATGTATGGCATACGAAACAGGAGCCGTCTGGTCTACCTTGCAATTGCGAGCAAAAAATTTTGTTATCTGAAATCTCTTCGCGAAATTAAAATTCTAGCAATGAATGGCTTGCTTCCTAACCATACACGACGGTTGACCACCATAAAAATCTCGCCAAGACGGTCTCGCTAAAGGTTTGGGTTCCAGCACTGCCGACAGTCTGCTCAACGAACTATGAATTTACCTTAACAACTCCAATTTTTATTAAATGTTGTTGCAATTCATTATATTTTCATTTTTAATTCTCACTGTCATCGGGATGGTAATGTTCGCTAATGAGTCTGTAAACGTATGACGGCGAGTGACCTCCCCTGAAAACAATAAAATATTACATTATAGTGTAACAGGTTTGGATTGGATACGTCATATGCTTATCAATCGGCTAGGGCTCTACCAACGATAATAGAACATAATATATCACATCTAATCATTAGCTAAGGCGGGGTTTCCAGCGACCTCTCATTGCAGAATGCAAATGACATTGACGGAAATTTTTGTTTTACTCTATGCCATAGTTAAAATTGATCAATGATCATAGAGTAAAATCACAAACAAACTAAAATTAAAAAATGGCGTCATGGGATATGTTAAGTACAAACATTTTAATAGATTTCTATAAACAGAAAAATCCAATGTCATTTGCATTCTGAAATGAGACGTCGGTGGAAACCCAGCCTAAGTCTTGAATGTCTGCTACCACGTCAACGTATGTGCATTCTGCAATGAGAGGTCGGTGGAAACCCCGCCTAAGTACTGTCGATAGTGGACAAACATAGAGGGATAAGAAATGTGAATGTTGAAAGTTTGCAACATAAAAAACAAAACTATTGGAAAATGAAAAACAAACTAACATTCAACCAAGGACGTTCTGTTTAAACTGGATGCGTAACTTGGAACTATTAATTATAAGCTACTCATAGGTGACAATTTTTCAGATTCAGGCAGCCATTTTCATTTCAACCTTTTTTGCATATAATTTGCTTGCTGATTGTAGATTTTTTTTTTTAATAATTTTAAAAATAGTGTTTAAAACATGTTTACATATAGCTTTTCTCGTTGTAGATTTCATTTTTTAAAATAATTTCTAAAGCTTTAAAAGATTGTAATTTTTAGCAAGATTTACCAGTTTAATTTTTAAAGTTACCATTTGCTATAAAAAAGCAAAATTCAATAAAATACATAATGTAAGAAATAATGAAGAAAAATTTGAATTTTGGAAACAATGCAAATGGCCGCGGAAATGCTGCCGACTGGTATGCTGTTGCGAGTCCATATGTTTATATGTCCATGCATTCAACAGGCAGGGCTGACAAAAGAATCGCAAACGCGGAAGGTCTGCTCACTTTTACTTTGGTCACAACTATTGGCATCGATGATTGCTTGAGTCGGGTGGCAATCTTATAAGCTTTATTTTCACTGCATTGTGGGCTTATGACGGAAACCCCCCACTTATGCTGACAACTGCGGAATAGTTGATTGACGGAGCCGTGGATGGCCATCCAGCTAATTATTGGAGAACATGACGAATTAACAGAAGACTGTGTGAATGTAGCGAATGCTAACCAAGCCCAGTCTTCATAAAGATTTATAAGCAAAAATTGGCAGATTCAATAAAACAAGTTAAAGCTAACAATCCCCAAGACATTTTTAAATGCTACAAAATCTTATTTGACAGGTGACAAGGCTGACATTGAGGAAATAATTTGAATTATAAAACCCAACTTTTCAGTCATTTTATTGAACCTTAGTTCTATACAGGACAAATGGGACATCCGCTACCACCAAGAATATAGTTCTTAATTTATAGCACGAGCTACCTCGTCTTCTTTGACCAATCATATCACGCCTTGTGCTTATCCAAATAACAGCAAATCCTGTAGTGGCTGCTCGGAAAAAGGGGCATGTCACTTGGCCTGATCTGGTCTGATTGCTCGCAGAAGACGTGGCAGGTGGCACTAAAAATTCAAAAAAATATCTTTGGCGGGAGCTACTGTCCCATCTCACCGTAATAGAACTTTTGGCCTAACTTGTTTATTTGTAAAAAAGAAATTTTCTTATTATAAATTAGTCACATAAAAAAAAAAAAAATTACTTGCTTTCAATAAAAATAAGTAACATCATATTATGATCATTATCGTCATCATCAGGTTAGAGATACCATCTCGAGCCAATATCCGCCGTCGGACTGAAGGTTTCTGGCTGAAGGTTGATCGATGGTATTGAATAACTAATGACTTAACTAATAGCTGAATGGCCAGGAATAATCCAGTTGGTTGAAAACTAGACTATGATACGGAAGATAGAGCTTAGAGGCTCGACATCAATAACAAATCTCACTGCTGTGTCACCTCTTTAAGGCATTCGAGCGATTGATCCTAACAAGAGTAGGCGCTATCGTAGACAATAAGTTAATACCTGAACAAGCAGGCTTCAGACCAGGAAAATCTTGTAACAACCAAGTTTTAAACCTGACGCAGCATATTGAAAATGGATATGAGAAGAACTTGCTGACAGGAGTTGTTTTCGTAGACCTCTCGGCTGCATATGACACAGTTAACCACCGTAAACTAATCTCCAAGGTCTACTCTATGACAAAAGATGTTGCCTTCACAAAGACTATTCAATCGATCCTACAAAATAGAAGATTCTACGTGAACCTAGAAGGAAAAAAAAGCAGATGGAGAATCCAGAGAAATGGTCTGCCACAGGGGAGCGTCTTGTCACCGTTACTGTATAACATATACACCAACGACCAACCGAAAACCCGTGATACTAGAAGTTTCATCTATGCCGACGACACCGCCATCGCTGCTCAAGGCAAAACTTTCGAAGAAGTAGAAACGAAGTTAACCGAAGCTTTGGAAGCCCTGTCAGTATACTACGAAGAGAATTTTCTACGAGCGAATCCCCAGAAAACGCAAGTTTGCGTATTCCACCTTAAAAATAGGGAAGCAGACAGGAAACTCAACATCACCTGGGAAGGCATACCCCTCGAGTATGAACAGTATCCGAAGTACCTAGGTGTTAAACTCGACAGAACTTTAACCTTCAGAACACACTGTAGGGAGCTTAAAGGCAAAATCAGCGCCAGAAACAACATTTTACGGAAGCTGACTGGATCGTCTTGGGGAGCACAACCTGAACTTCTGAGAACCTCAGCACTGGCACTATGTTTTTCGGCAGCAGAATACTATGCACCAGCGTGGGAAGCCTCCGCGCACACTAGACATGTGGACGTTGCCCTGAATGAGACAGTAAGGATTATCTCTGGCTGTTTGAAACCAACGCCAACCTACAAAGTTTACCCTATAGTAGGTATAGCGCCCCCTCACATCAGACGGACAGTAGCCGCAGAAAAGGAGAAGACCAAACAGGAAAACGACTCCAGGCACCCAATGTATCAGCAGGAAAGACCGCCAGAACGTCTACGCTCCCGTAACAGCTTCCTCAAAAGACGAAAACCACTAGAAACTAATGCCGAAATACGGAGAACTAGTCTATGGGAGGAGGAACTCCCGATTATCTCCAATTTCAAAGCCAATGAAGAAATAGCAAAGGGAAGCCACCTGCCCTACGGAGAGTGGAGAACACTAAATAGGCTTAGAACTGGAGTCTCGAGATGCAGATACACGCAGAAGAAATGGGGTTATATTGAGGACGAATTATGTGACTGCGGGGAGGTCCAAACTGCTGATCACCTTCTCGTATGCAGAGACATGGGCACTGTTTGCAGTGTAGCTGACCTTTTTGTATGCAACGACAACGCCATCAAGGCCGCAAAGTTTTGGAAAATGATCTGACGGTCCGGACACGGAAAGTAAAGAAAGTAAGTAATAAGAAAAGAAAAATCCGCACGGCCTGGGTCCACCCAACACCTTATCATCATTGGTAGGGAAAACGAAACTGCCAGTCATGTTACTGACCACTGCATCCCAGATGGAGCAGTGGCCAAGAGAGAGGATCCTCTACCCGCCCACAGACTTAGACCCTTATTGAGTTGTCCCACGACGTTTTCATTATGGTTAGATAATAAGCCTAATACTCTGATAACCGAAATGTTATGTTTCATTATTTGAGCGTCTACATTTTTTAAACACACCAACTTCTACAGAACTTAAAAGAAACACTGCTTATTCCATAGCATAAAATTCATTCATATGTGTACATTCCAGAAATTTAAGAAAGGCAGTGTTTCTTTTTGCGGCAATTCCATCGACCTAGTTTTGCATAATGCAAGTGACATGACTGGTCGCACAGTGATAAATAGTGCAGGAACTTACACGTTTGAAATGAAGAGAGTGACCAGTTCAGGAGGGACGTAATCAAATACTGGATTATACACTTGGGTCTTGGCAGCAAGCGGCCCGTCCGAGTAATTCAGCACTCCTTGAGGTGACTCGAATACATTGAAAGCATGCTGGTCGTAGGAACACAAGTAATGTCTGCTCAATTTGTACATGGGAGCCAGTACGAATACCTAAAAGTTATTAGATACGAATCGTTAATAGAAACCGAGCAGTTTAGCAGTTCTTGTGGCGAATCGAATGGCACAAGTAATGTCTGCTCAATTTGTACATGGGAGCCAGTACGAATGCCTAAAAGTTATTAGATAAGAATCGTTAATAGAAACCGAGCAGTTTAGCAGTCCTTGTGGCGCATAGAATGGCATGCTGGCT